>WNGS01139181.1:58832-80528 GCA_020271785.1 Procambarus virginalis
ACCATTTGTTCTCTCTTCTTCTTCTTCTGTCTTTTCTGAACTCTGATGAACCCACTCATGTGGACTCCCGCACTCACACCCTTTAACACTCAACCACTGCTGCTTTTCACGGGGCGCTCATGTAATTTCCCATCAGGTCTGCTTAACAGACACGAGATTGTGTACGGTGAGGATTATCCTTCAGAAATCCTCTCTAAAATGCGAAATGCTTGGAGGATTGCCGCTGAGGCTTCTAAGACTGCGAGGAGCCGGTATGCGCACTATTATGATAAGAAGGTTCAACCGTTGACACTTAGAGAGGGAAGCTTGGTTATGAGGTTAAATGAAAAGGCACCTGCCAATCAAAGTAGGAAGCTAGCACCTAGATGGCGTGGACCATACAGAGTAATTAAGAAGCTTGGACCAGTTAATTTTCTGATCAGGGGTATTTTTGAGGACCAGGGTGACACAACTATTCATGTCAACAAATTAAAGTGTTACGTTGCCAGGGAGGAACTGGAACTGCCTTCAGCGATTCCCATTCCTGACCCTTCTGAGTTGACTGACCCAGCTGGGATTGCCCAGGAAGGAGAGGAGGACCTTCTGTCAACTCTCATTGGTACCCAGGGTCAGCCTTGTCACCCTATGTTAACGAGGTCACGGGCGAGGCAGGGAGAGTTTTAGTAAGTTGTCTTGCCCCTTAGCAGTTTTTATCAGAGTTCTTAAACTGGCAATTGTTTTGAGATTTTGTTATGGAATGTATTCAGAGTTCATGCCTTACCTACTCTTGGGCTGTACCCTGTCACCAAAGCCCAGGGGGGAGTCCTTGTTTCCGCCAGTCGGAGTGTTAATCTGTCTTCCCCAGGTCTGCTTGTCCACACCGCTCTGTCCCCGGTACCTGCTACTCGTGAACCAACATTGAGGCCAGAGGGGTCACCCCTCTGGTACAGTGGAGAGGGGGTTACGTTACACCCCACCCCCTCCCAACAATCCCAGTAACCCCACCACACGGTTACCTGGGAGGGTGATAGTTACACCATTCACCCAGCCGACACCTCTCACCACACGAGGTTGTCCAAGCCCGAGTTCAAGCCAGCAGAGCACAGCTGTCCAGATGTCAACGTACCATGGTGGGCTCCAGTCTTGCAGTTCATCATCAGAAGCACCCACCTGCCTGCTGCGACACACCGTGCAGGCACACCGGAAGTGGAGGCGCGAGGTCAACAAGCGGGTATGCCGGCAGCAGTCACCTATCAGTTCCCCTCGTCCTTGGGGATGCCACATCACTGACTCCACCAAGATGCGCAACGAGGCGGTCACATTCCAACAGCACCTCCCTACTGAGTGTGTTTGACTCGCCAATAGGGGTGCACGTTTCGCACCATCGGCCCAAGGTCAGGCACATTAGGGCATGCGCGATAAGGCGTACCGGCTCAGTAGAATGTGACACAAGCAACGCCTGTACAGTGATGGGCCCCAGGAGCTGAAGTCGGGATCCACCTGGCCTGCCGCCACGCCACCCACGCCTCAAAACCTGCACCTGCTTACTTCTGTTGCAAGACTTCGTTGACGTCACACTCTCTGCCCTGCTGTCACGACTCCTGCTCTGTAGCTGCTGTCACTCATCATCGACCTTCAGCTTCAAGCAACTGGATGTGAGATGTGCTTCCATACATCTCTCCCAACACCGTTCACCTGTGACCGGCCACGTCCCCGGCCGCGGTCACTCGCCGCTGCTCTTCACGCCACCACCTTCGAGCAGTTGGGCAGCTGACGAGGAGTCTGTCACCAGTAGACTCGCTCCGTCACCAGACGTACCCCAGAGCTGTTGCAAGAAGATCTCAGGGTATATGCAGGCATCATCGACGGGCAGACGCTGGACCTCCACATCAGATCTCCAACATCAGATCTCCAACATCAGATCTCCAACATCAGATCTCCAACATCAGATCTCCAACATCAGATCTCCAACATCAGATCTCCAACATCAGATCTCCAACATCAGATCTCCAACATCAGATCTCCTCCAACATCAGATCTCCAACATCCGATCTCCAACTTCAGGTCTCCAACATCAGGTCTCCAACATCAGGCCACCACGCGAGAGTATAATGGATGCGCAATAGAAAACGCGTATATGAACATGAACATTGATGTGTCAAGATTTACGAATGATGGTTCAGAGAAATGACTCTATTATTAACGGTGTCAAATAGTTTTGTCGAATCAGTTGGAAAAGTGTTACATTTATGTGGATGTAAAAGAAACTAGACCTAGAAAAGTGGTCCTAGACAGTGATCTTAGCTGGATGACTTGGGTCTCTAGCACTAACTTTGTCGTGAAAATTTATTATTATTTTATTTCATGTATGTGTCTATGTAATAAGTATGTCCTGGTGATGAGTGTCCAGGTTCCCTGTTTGGTACCAGTGTTGGGTACATATTTTTTTGTATTATTTGCATGCCTTTTTTTTCAATAAAATGTTGTAATGTTAAGAAATGTTTCTGTTGTGGTAAGAGGTAGTCTTACTTTCAGTGTGTGCAGGGTGCATGGAGATTGACCCTGGCACTGTTGTCTTGTGCGGTATTGGATTGGCCGACAAGTGTTCTGTAACGTACGGTTCTGTTGCAGAGTTTTGATGTCAGTTGTTTTTGTAACCATGTTTTATAACTTGTATAACTCATAGGTTTGGCTGTGGGTCATGAGGTACCCAGCAGAGGTTTAGGGTATAATGTTACCTGTTATTTTTTTATTACTTCATTTTTTATGTTAGAATAGGAATGTTACATATATTTTCATGTTGTTGATCATTTTATTTGTGTATGTTTTGTTCTTCAGATCTTCTGAGGAAGGCTTGCTAGCCTGCCTAGTGTGCAGGCAGGATATGTCATTGTTTCATAGTATTCCGTATTTGTCATGTATTACTTGTATTTTTAACGTTATATGATTTTTAGTTCTAAGTTTCCTGTTCCATTTGGGATATTTTTTTTTAATATTTTTTTATATATATCATGCTAGTTTTAAGGCGATCTTTGTTTGGGTCTTCCAGCCTTCAGGGGAAGCCTTGCTGGACTGCCTTGAGTGCAGTCGGGATTTGTCTTTTTATATACTTTTGTCGTGTTTGATATTCAGAATTGTATCATGTGTGAGGGTGTCATTGCTGGTACTTTGCCAGGATTTTTTTTTGTACTTTTGTTTCTTCCATTTTACATTTATGTATTGTTCTTACTGAAGTGTTACTGTATAATGTACTTTGCATCATGTTAATTTAGTTAGTTTACTTTGATCAAAATGTCACTGGCAATTTTTTTTTATTTTTCTCTTTTAGGGTTAAGTTGTGGTATTTGGGATGAGTTAGGATAAGACAAAATTGTGCTTAATTTCATACACACGATTTTGTCTTAACTCCGGGGAAAGGGAGCTGTAACACCCATGACCCCCCCCACCCCCCTCGAGAGCTCAACCAGGGAAGTCTGCTCCAAGAGGTCAGCCCAGATGCCCTCCGGTTTTCTTGTATGTTGATTAAAAATTCCTGGGTTAGTCTTATTCAGCAAAGTTTCAAGTATGTAATATTTCATGATACTCTTGTCAAGAGGGTAAGGGAGTAGACTCCAGATCCTCATGTGTAAACATGCTTGGATTTCCCCCTTTTACCAGGTCAAAGGGTCAGCCATACACGTAATTAATAAGTCCTCTCTTGAAACAGTTTATGGTTTATGTCAAACAAGTTTAATGATAAATTCTTGAGTGTTTGTACACGTGTGGCCGCCTCTTATTTCTTGGTGTAGGTTTCACAAAAAAAATCTTCCCCCCCCCCCTTTTGTAATGGTGTATATAGGGGCCTGTAGAGCCAGGGGAGATAGAGAGTGTAGGACCGACGGACAGAGAGAGTACGGTGCTCCCGGATCGAGGCCGGTTCTGTGACAATCACCCACAGGCCGGGAGAGACAGTGTCCACCGGACGGAGACAGAGGTCTTGTTTAAGGTAATGTGTGTGATCTCTGTAATTTTGTTCCATGTCTAAATTTCTTAACTTGTTGCCAGTGTTAGAGTAGGAATTATCGTGGTGTTAGTATAATTTGGTATCTCAATAAACTCATGTTAAATTTCCCGTCTGTGTCAATTGTTGAATCCTCTTAGAATCTTTTGATATCGTGGCTGACAACCGTCTCATATTTAATGACAGTTATAGAAAGTACTCTCCAAGCCAAGCAATGTTTCTTGCCTCGTTGCTTGATTAGTCTCAGTGGTCAAAGGCAGGATGGTGGCAGCGTATTTAATCCTGTGTAGCATTTCCTTGTTGACAGTGTACCTTTGATCCGGTGTAACCATCATATGTCAGCTCATATTACAAGTGTTCAATAACAGTGTTACCAAGTGCAACTGATAGGAAGTGTTACTCAGGATAAGAAGTGTGTACATTTATTAGTTTAGTATTCATTATAGAAGGTCACAGTGGTGACTATTTCACCAAGTTTTACATTGGGTAGTCATAGCCAATGTTACAATGGCAGCAGTAGTGGTTGTCAATGTTACACCTCATTGAGGCTACCATCCTGGCCCTCAATGAGGCTACCATCCCGGCCCTCAATGAGGCTACCATCCTGGCCCTCAATGAGGCTACCATCCCGGCCCTCAATGAGGCTACCATCCCGGCCCTCAATGAGGTTACCATCCCGGCCCTCAATGAGGCTACCATCCTGGCCCTCAATGAGGCTACCATACCGGCCCTCAATGAGGTTACCATCCTGGCCCTCAATGAGGCTACCATCCCGGCCCTCAATGAGGCTACCATACCGGCCCTCAATGAGGTTACCATCCTGGCCCTCAAGAAGACTACCATCAGTCCCCAAACAAGGCTACCAACCCTGCCTTAAGAGTACCAACCCGGCCGTCTCCTGCATGGTGGAACTTGGCGTCCGTGGAGAAGATGACGATGCGACGCGCCTGCTCCCTCCACCCAATCTGCTCCGTACACACCATCACTTGCATTAGGGCATCGAACCCGCCTTCGGGAGAATCCATATTGCCCGAGATCGGTGCTTTCCCTACCTTTATCTGCAGGTGACCAACAGCAATAAGAGAGGAACTTTTAGGAGTAATACACATTTATTAAGTGAGTGTGGGAGGCCTCTCATTCAGACCTCCGCCGATATTTAACATCAACTTTTACATTTTGTTTGCACACTTTACAATTAATTATAATGATAACTAGTAACAACCGTCCTGTATTGCATCTTCTATGAATTTCAATATTTTTTGGCATTGTTACATCTTATGTCCTTTCAGGATAGAGGAGCGTGAGATGTAGGCCGTGTACCATGCTGCAGATGTGGCACCACTACACACAGGCAGCTTATTGAGAGTAAGACAGCAAAAGAAAGGGGCAAGATATTGTTTAACCCTTCAGTTATCTGGGCTGCCAGGAAACAGTTGAATAATGTGGAAAGCAGTTAATGAGGAGCCAGTCGTCCTTAAAGCAAGCCATACCAATTAATATGCAAGATTTTCTCACAGAAAATGGTGGAGGGTGTATGGAAAACTCAACACATGGCATAAACTCCAGTATGGATGTGCCTCTTTGTTAGGTAAATGTGAATGCAAACTGCGTATGTGTGTGTGGCGAAGCAGCACTAAGACTGTGAGAGAGCCCTTCCCATCCCTCACCTCCCGGTGATTCCTGCCAACACCTTCCCATGGATAACGTACAGTCGAAGTTAATCGTGTGCGATTTCCCACAGAGGGATCGCACACAATTAATTTGGGCTGTTATCCATTTATTACCAGATTACCCACAGAGGGATGTTTCATATTTCCTTGCGGGCTATTCCTGCCCGTGCCACCTGTTGGGTGTCATAATCAATCAATCACAGAGGGATAGGGAAGGAAGAGAAGAAAGCCAGAGTAGACAACACAAGTTTGGCTGCTGTACTTGATTGTGTGTGCAGCTCATGTAATCACTACGGCTCAACACAAGAAAAGAAAATATAATTGAAGAGTAAGACTTGTGTTGTTCGACAAACTTTTGTATAAGTCAAAACAGACACTAACATGAGCCACAAACAGCTCACCGTAAACTGTTTGGGGTCATCGTTGAGAGGCAGGTCGTTCCTGAAGGAGTAAGGCGGGGCACAACCCCCACACGGTGCTTCCAGTCTGAAAAAATAACATGGCAGATATTAAAACATACTCATGGTGTACAAATTATACAACGAAGTAAAAGTGAAACAAGAAACTAACTTTCATGTTAATCAACACATCCGAAAATTCACAAACAACTCTTTCCTCCATTTTGTAAGCCGTGGAAAAGAAGTTCCTGTAAAACAGTGTGATAGTGGGTATACAGATGTTATGCTGGTTGATTCTTCATGGGTTGAATGGAGTGTCACCTTTCTTTTATTGACGTTTACGTTGAAGACGTCATTAAAAGAAAGGTGACACGCCATGCAACCCATGAAGAAGCAACCAACACATCACCCGTACCTCCTATCAGACTGTTTTACAGGAACTTTTTTTTCAAGGCTTTACAGAATGGAGGAAAGAGTCCTGAAAGATATTATTAATAGGAACGTTATCCCCCACAGACACCAATCACAAGATACAATTAGCAATACATTACAAAAACAAGAAGACCGCCAACTTACTTATGAAGACACCAAACATAACGCCTTAAGAGAGACCAACGTCGTCTATGCCTTCACATGCCCACTTACAGGGACTGTCAGCCCCAAAGATCTCAGTGTATATAGGCAAGACCACAACGTCTCTCTCTCTAGACGATCAACAATGCACAAGCAACAGGGCTCTATCAAGGAGCATATAATCTCCTCACACAACCAGACCATCACTAGAGACATCTTAACAAGCAACACTGAAATAATCGACAGGTATAACGACAACAGAAGACTGGACATCAGCGAGGCACTACACATCAAAAGGTCAAGACCAAGAATCAACAACCAGTTAACATAATTACACTCTACCTACCTCAAGACCCCGATCCAATGCAGAGACAGGATCCAATGACCCTGCCTTAGAAACACAAGTAGTCGCAAGAACGTAAGCTGCTTATGTTGATGCATGTATTACCCCTATCAATATCCCCTATGTTATGACACTTCATCCACTTGTTCACCTCACCCAAAGAGAATATATAAGCCTGTGCAAAAGCATGGTAAACACGGGAGACATCTCCTGTCCACGAGGCTAACCATAGCCCGTGCTTCTTGCCCGCTCCTGTGCCAGGTAAGTTACGGGCTCACGTAACTTACCAAGTTAACTAACCAAGTAGCCCGTGCTACTTGGAACTTGTTCCGAGTAGCTGAATCTATAACAACAACAACAACAGAATGGTAAATTGAGACGGGAGACATCTCCCGTCACGCAGGGTGCAGTTGCGCCTCCACAGATCTCCAGTATCAGCTCTTGATACAGGTAATGGCTCAAAAGGGCCACCACTTACGGCTATTCATGCCCGTGCCACCTTTTTGGTGGCTTAATCTTCATCAATCAATCAATCATGGTAAATTAGTCTTTGAGAATGTAAGGAATGACCGTACGAAATGCATCACTAGGCGTCAGACCAAAAATAAAAGTTTGGAAACATAAGAAATATTGAAAAGATTTGTGTTAGAATCATTAATTCATATATATGCAGAATAACCACATGTGGAAAATAGAGAATTCTTAACGCGTTTTCGGCTAATTCACCTTCATCAGAGCAAAGTAGAATGAAGATCATCTTCATTCTACTTTGCTCTGATGAAGGTGAATTAGCCAAAAACGTGTTAAGCATTCTCTATTTTTCACATGTGGTTATTCTGCATACTTGGATCAGTGTTTTTGTGATCATTGTTGCATATTATATATATATTATATATATATATATATATATATATATATATATATATATATATATATATATGTGTGTGTGTGTGTGTGTACTCACCTATTTGTGCTTGCGGGACTTGAGCTTTGGCTCTTTGGTCCCGCCGCTCAACTTTTGTACAGGTTCCTGAGCCTATTGGGCTCTATCATATCTACATTTGAAACTGTGTATGGAGTCAGCCTCCACCACATCACTGCCTAATGCATTCCATCCGTTAACTACTCTGACACTGAAAAAGTTCCTTCTAACGTCCCTGTGGCTCATGTGGGTACTCAGTTTCCACCTGTGTCCCTTTGTTCGCGTACCACCAGTGTTGAATAGTTTATCCTTGTTTACCCGGTCGATTCCCCTGAGGATTTTGTCGGTTGTGATCATGTCTCCCCTTACTCTTCTGTCCTCCAGGGTCGTAAGGTGCATTTCCCGCAGCCATTCCTCGTAACTCATGCCTCTTAGTTCTGGGACTAGTCTAGTGGCATACCTTTGGACTTTTTCCAGCTTCGCGCGTGTGTGTGTGTACTCACCTAATTGTGCTTGCGGGGGTTGAGCTTTGGCTCTTTGGTCCCGCCTCTCAACCGTGTGTGTGTGTGTGTGTGTGTGTGTGTGTGTGTAAATCACGAAAATTAACACGTGATGAAAAGTGTGACAGTGTCAGTCCACGAAGGAAGAATTGAAACAGGAATTTCCTTAAGTACTTTCGTATTTAATAATACATCTTCAGAAGGGTGAGTTACAAGTACATAGATTTGGACATATATAGGCAGAAGAGAGGTGAAGTGAGATACAATGATAAATGTATGATTGGGATTGGGTGGCTATAAATAGGAGCTGCATCCTATGGGCCAATAGAATCATACGTTGATATTAATAAGATAGTAGATATTAACACGGTATTAGTGAGACAAATTTGTATCAATGATCCTACTCAATTTTGAGTAGATCAATGATCTACCCAAGAAGATTTTTAAGCCTAAGCCTACCTAAGGCTGCGAGGCGAAAGACAAAAACACCCACAACGGAGGTTACGGACTCCTCAGACGAGGAAATCATAGTAGGAGCTCCAGCGCCGCATCACAAATACGACACATACACGGTTCAAGACTTCCTCATGGAGGCCACGTCGCCAAACTCCAACGACAACACTACTCAGCCAAAGTCACAGGCAAAGAAAGAACGGAAAATATATAAGTCTACACTAATCCCACCAGCTCCATAACTGGTATAGCCAGCCCTCCAGGCTGAAAACCATCAAGAAGACCCCATCCATCGCCAGATCTCTAGTATCAGCCACTGATACAGATAATAGGCTCCAAAGAGCCTCCACATACGGGCTCACCATAGCCCGTGCTACTGGAACTAATCGTTCTGAGTAGCTGAATCTAAACCAACAACATTCCCTCACCACACTCAGACACGTCTCCTGTGCCAGGTAAGTCCACTACAGGCTCACCATAGCCCGTGCTACTTGCCCCGCTCCTGTGCCAGGTAAGTCCACTACAGGCTCACCATAGCCCGTGCTACTTGCCCCGCTAATGTGCCAGGTAAGTCCACTACGGGCTCACCATAGCCCGTGCTACTTGCCCCGCTCCTGTGCCAGGTAAGTCCACTACAGGCTCACCATAGCCCGTGCTACTTGCCCCGCTCCTGTGCCAGGTAAGCTACGGACTCACCATAGCCCGTGCTACTTGGAACTTGTTCCGAGTAGCTGAATCTAAAACAACAACATTCCCTCATCACAATCGACTTGAGAATGGTCCAGGACGGACCGAAACGTTGTCGTCTCTTCACTTTCTAGTGCGTGGTCTGGTCAACATAAGGACTTTATTTGCGAATCTGATTGTAGAATTCTTCAGAGTGCTTCAGTTAACGAATGTCCGATTACTTCTTCAATATGCAGTATTGAACTTTCACTTCATCTAAAGACATTAATTACGCTGATAGACTACAAGAACTGAACCTCACATCGCAAGAGGAAATACAGAAGAAACATGACTATGATGTACAAAATCAACAGGGTAATTTGCAAGGTAAACAACCATGTTTCTAGGTATGGGAGCATCCAGGATGATGAGACACATTGAAGCTTTTTATCTAAATCACCCAAAATAACATTAATACCTTCAGATTAAGAGTTGTAAAGAGGTAAAATAAATTAGGCAGACTATACACATAAATTTAAGATCAGATATGATATAATCCAAGGAGTTAGGGACTCAATATATCAGTTGAACTCATTGAATGTGACTTGAAGTAGAGGGGGGGGGGGAGGGATAGAAATAGCCTAAGCTACTCTATCAATTTGAGATGTATTTTCTCGTCTCAATGAGTATATTTGAACTTGATATCAGTTGACTGAAGAGTGAGAGGTGGAAACCAAGAGCTGGAGCTCAAACACAAGTAGGTAATTACTACTAACTTTTCAGGTGCGGTATCAGCAAACGGCATGAGGACCTTGTCAACAAAGGAGCCGAAGCCGAGGGTAAACTGAGAGGTGAGGCTCTTCATCAACTTGGCAAGTTCGCTCCCCAGAGCTGCCAGCTGTTTCTTGTCGTCTTTCATGGAGTTGGAGAGGTCCATGAGGTAGTAGAGGTCCACCGGGTAGTCTCGGGCTTGGCGGTAAGTCAGCGTTATGTTTATCGGAACTCCTATTTTGGAGAGAAACACTCGGTACAAAACTCTATTAGCTTCTGCATTTGATGTAAAATGTTAATAATATTCTTTACTAACAACATTAATAAACTATTAAAATCCATTCAATTTGTAAAATATTTATGAACAGGATGTACTTGCACGCTAGGAATGACACTATGATATAAACCCCCAAAGTTTATACCAATTGCAGGATTTGCGTTTATGCGGGACCAAAGAGCCAAAGCTCAACCCCCGCAAGCACAATTAGGTAAGTACTATAAAGCAGCTGGTCTTGACCATGCTTTTCAGTCACGAATTATTCCACAATACATAAAATGGGTAAAGTCTTTTCTCCTTGTAATTATCAGACATCGTAATCTGCTGGACGTCATTAATAGCTGAACTCTCGGAAATAATATTTTGAGACCATATAATGCAGCACTTTATAGTCACTATCTAGTTTGAAATTCCCAACATGGTTTTCGCATAAATTTTTTGCAAAATTCATTAGATTTGAAGGCTATCCAGTCTATTTCTCAGAAATTATAATCCTCTGGCATAATAAATTTTGTCATTTTTAACATTGGAGTCTGTATTATCTTACCTTTGCGTAATTTGAGCTTCATCCTCTGTGGCCTTAACTGAACAATCTTATCTGCCTCTCCTGCAGTCCCTCCTGTGTTCTCGTTGCCTGCAACTGTTGCAAGATAATACGGCTGCTATTATACAAATTAACAAAGTGAAACAAATTAACGAAGTGTTTTATTAACAATAAAAATTCGTCATTATGGTGTTCTACTAATAATTCCCTCATTTTACACCTTCATTTTTTTTGGGGGGGGAACACAATAATATATTGTTTCTAAGCCCACAAGTGCACTTGATACATCTAATTTATTCATAATTCTTCTGGCACTTATTACATTATTTTTGCTTTAAAGCATCAGTCGTCAGCATAACAATGAATGTCGAGGTGGAAGGTTAATGGCAAGCATCAAACATCATCACTTCACTCCAACATTTAACAGATAATGAATTAGTTGTACATTTGGCCAAATTCATATTAATACTCGTATTTGTCCTTGGAGTGGTTGTTAATATATCGCTAACTCACAAGGTAAATCCGATGAACAAACCTCGTCAAGGTAAATCACAACTGTAACATGCTCGTGTCCGAAGCTAGACACAAATATAACAAATTATTAGGATGGTAACAGAGTCCATTTCATGTGGTCTGCATCTCATGTTGGCCTCCGAATGCATGATAGAGCTGATAAGTTAGCCAAGAATCTGCCTTTAAAGGAGCCGTGAGTGTAACCTTGGATTGTCAATGACAATCTGAGAGCAGCAGTACACGCGTGCTAGTGTCCTATTTAAAGGAGTCAAAGTACAAGGACAGATGCATTCGAACTATGCACACCTCAAGGTGGTGTCCTAAGCCCTATGCTCTTCAATATACTTATGCACAAACTTATCCATGACATACCTGTACAACCTACGGAAACTGTTATATTTATGCTGATGATATTTGTATTATGGCACATAGTAAACCAAGACTACAAGTGTTACTTGATGCATTCTCCAAGAAAGTAGTAGAATGTGGCCTCATAATATCTTGATAAAACAAGGTTCTTATTCCCCATTCTCTTCATGTTATTATACTATTAATGGAGTGCCCGTGAGACTTGCGAGTCTTTAAATATCTTGAGTCGGGTTAATGATGCAAATCTCGTCAGCACCTGCGCAAAAAACTAGTTGAGCGTCTTAAACCTCTCAAAACTCTTGTTGGCAAAGGATTTGGCATTAACATAAAATATGCCCGTAGTTTTTATATTGCCTTTGTACGATCTGTTGTTGATTATTATGCCTTGCATCTTCTTAATTTTTCACCTAACATTACAAGCCTAGATGTAGTACAGAATGATGCCATGCGCATCATCCTGGGTTGTCCTAGAACTGTCAGAATTGTTAACATGAGAAAGGAACTAAACTTACCTTCCATTTACGAAAGAATTCTACTTAGTACTATGTTTTGCGCCAAAACTTGAAGAATAATGGTCCCCCCAGCTCTATTCAATTAAATTGAGATCCATTCTAAACAATTCTGACTGTTCCCTCAATCCACCGCAAAAAGCTCCCTACAGTGCGTGGCTCAGTTGTTGTGCCTATAATCTTCGGAAACTGAATGTGTCTTTACCCTGATAAAACTGTTCACTATATTCCCCCTTGAAAGATGTGGAGGTCTCTCTGCATTATACCCCCATCAGTGTTAAACAAATGTATAACACTGACATTTTGAGATGTATAACATTAGAAGCTATTGACAGTCATCTTCACTTCTCAAACCGACTGAATCCTATGCCTTTACTGATGGCTCTGTGCAGTTAGGCACTGGTAGAACAGGTTGTGCATGTGCAGTGTATAAAGGGAATGAAATGATCATGTCTAGTACACAGAGATTGAACAACTGGGCTAGCACGACGCAGACCGAGCTAGTGGGCATTTATCTAGCCACTGAATACCTAAGCTCAATGGTGGTGGAGTTATTTTCTGTGACTCTAAAAGTGCTCTGCAGTCCTAAATAACCCATCACAATGTATATCGGACGTAGCTTGTAATATAAATGGAATGTAATCTTTGCCAATGATAATAACTCTTGTATAAAATTTGTGTGGATCCCATCCCATGTTGAGTTGGAAAACATGACTTCGTAGATCGATTGGCCAATGAGGCTTGCAGGAAAGAAAACATTGATTATGACTTTGGACTATCTAATGCAGTTATTAGAAACATACAATTAAAGAAATTAATTCAGATTTAGAGAACTAAGAAATGCCCAGAGACCTGAAAGCTGCAGTATTAAAAGTTATGACAATTTTGTAATAATAGGTATTTGTATGGTCAGCATAGTAGCCGAACCAGGCAATGTGATGTAGTCATTGCGCGAATTCGCCTTGGCTATAGACACATCTGGCAGGTTAGTGAGGCTGAGCCACTACCAGAATACTCAGATTGTAACTCTGTGATAAACCTTTAATGCACTCACTAGAACACTACATTGATGAATGTGAAACCGTAAAGGACTTTAGACCTCCTGGCCTCTTGTACCACCAACTGTGTAACTATTTTATTGACTCAGGTGTTCTGGACGACGTCCTAACAATTTACCCAAAATTTGCTTGTCCATTTTAAAGAATGAAGAACAATTTTTATGTATATTACTTCTAAGCTGCATCACCTATGAACCCATCCCTGCCCTTGTGTGGCAGTGCACAGTAGAAACTTGTTTTCACATATCCATATTAAAACATTGATTGTAACCATGATATATATGTGCTTCAGCCTACAGTTTAGACCTATTGTCTTATGTATGACCCTCTGTCCTGCGTGACAGTGACTACTAGCATTATCCTCACTTTAATCAGACTATCAAAATCCTCAGATTAGGCAAAATTGTAATTAATTTTGTCATAAAGATGTTAATAATAAGTACACGAGAACTTCAACAAGATCTTTAGATCTGAGGCAAGTGAATTGACACCAGTATCCATCTATCATCATACTATCTGCGAGGAGCCACACATCTATTGATCATCCAATAAATCACAGACTTCTAGATGTTACTGCTGCTCGGCTTAGACTCGGTTTACAAGTATCTCTGGAATTCTCATTATCTCCGATGTAGACCTGACCAAATGTAACTGTGTCAACAAAATTATTCGCACACCCTCCGTCACTATGTGATGGAGTGCGAAAAGATACGTGATTTAGAGACAATTCTATAACCAATGTTCAGCGATGTGTAAATATTTCATTCAAAATGATCTGCTACCAGAAATTTTAGCCAAATATCCCCAGTTTGCTACTGTAGGTAGTAACTGAGTGATTGTAACCTATCCACCGCTGCCCACTGGATGGGGGCGGTGTGCAGGACAAACATATAAATTGTGACACTAGCTCTCCACATGCGTTGCTTAATTTAGACCTGTATTGAGGTCGATCTCGAACCCATTGTTGATGTGACGACTTATATTGAATTTTTAACTAGCTCATCAAGATTGTAACTTGCTTAGCTAAATAATGTGGGTTCAGTCCCTGAGCCCATTATGTGCCTCTGTAACCCTTTCCACTACCGCCCACAAGATGGTATGGGTGCATAATAAATGAACTAAAACTAAAAAGGTAAATCCGGTTTATATATGTTTTTTATTTTACTTGCTAATTCATTTCTTATATTTATATATAGGTTAAGGAATTTTGTTTGTTGATTTGCTGGACTATGAGATCTCTTTAATATCTCCTAATATGAAAGATGGTCAAGGTATCACACGTTGATTATACGGAAACATTTACAGTATAAACCATTAACTACATCATAAATGAGCACATGCTACTCCATGAGATAATGTGCTTATTACAGTCAATTATATAAATAAAAAGTGGACGCATGTGTCATTATGGAGACCTGAGGCCTCTTCACCTTTACGGGTCAATGGCGCTCCACTAACCCTTAGCCACTTGGTAGCTGCGCCTAGCTGTACATTAGGCTAGTAACCCCCTCTCCGTTCATGGGGCTCCACTACCCTTAGTCAGCCTAGTACAAGTAGGGTGTTTTAAAAACGACTAGACCGTCAGCAGCATTTTGGGATACAGCGGTTTCGGCTATGTTGAATGTTGTAATAACGTTGGGGGAACGATTTGGACAATATAATGTTTGTTATACTCTGTCCTAATGTTTGGGTTTGTGTGTTTTGAGTTCGTTTGGCGTATTGTTGAATATTGATAGAATTGTGAGTTTCCCTTTTGCGTATTTTTGGATATATTGATAAAAAACCTACTTAAAATATCTGTTAGATTAAGGACCTGCCCCGAAACGCTTGTGCGTACTAGTGGCTTACATACAAGATTGAAAATACTGTACTATTCAATGTATTCTCACAAACCCTTTTTACCTTCTTGTATATTCATATAATGAAATAAATTGTGTGTGTGTGTGTGTGTGGTGTGTTTTGGGTGTGTAGTGTGTGTGTGTGTGTGTGTGTGTGTGTGTGTGTGTGTGTGTGTGGTTTGATGTGTGTGTGTGCTGGTGTGTGTGTGTTTGTGGGTGTGTGTGTGTCTTAGATTGTGAGATCTATTCATTCAACTTCCTCTGGTTAACGAATGGCCATTTATGAATTGCAATGGGATTTTTCTCAATGGTGTTTTATGGGTTTTTGCATTTAAGAATTTTTTTTTAAAAATAGAGCATTTCTGCAATTCAAAGGGATCGTTATAAATGTGTGTTTGGTCATGTTCATTGCTATTTTCTCAAATGATGATTTATGCATTTCAAGTGATATATGTTAAAGACCCCGTCGGTCGATGCCCTGCTGGGCAGACGCCCAGGGGCTGTGGACGAGGAGGGCGGAATATATGGCAGCTTGCGGCTGGCAGGGGCGGAATATATGGCAGCTTGCGGTGGCAGGGGCGAATATATGGGCATGCCTTGACGGGTGTCAGGTTATGGGGCGGAATATTGGCTAGCTTGCCGCGGTGGCAGGGGCGGAATATATGGCAGCTTGCGGTGGCAGGGGCGGACTAAAGACGCAAGCGGGGGGGGGCGGGCGGTCGTCGTTCTCCACCGCTACTGCTAACAGGATGCACACACACACACACACACACAACACACACACACACTATCACACACACACACACACACTGACCATCACCACAGCACACACACACACACACAGGAAATGAATATTCTCATTCATTTAGCTGCCAGGGAATGAATATGTGAGGATGAGAAGATAGGCAGAAAGACTATACAAAAATGACATCGCAATGCAAGGCTAAAGACTCAGCCTAAATTGTTGCATGACCACACATCAGGAGAAAAACACAGTAAAGGAAGCAGGTATGACAATTAAGAATAGGCGGGCAGAAGGATTCACGTACGAAACGACAGGTATAGTGTGTGAGGAGGAACTGAATAAGAAATTCCAGGGAGTCTTCACCTTATGAACAAAGGAAGAAATTTCCAGAGATATGAGTAGGGAATAGTTAACCAGGAACTACTATAAGAGTTTGAGATTACCAGGCGGGGAAGTAAGGAAGTGGCCCTTACTAAGGAGTTGGATGGAACAAAGGCTATAGGCCCAGATGGAATTACCCCTTGGATACTAAAGAAATGAGCAGGCGGAAGGAACTGATGCCTGCACTCCTCCCTAGTATATAACAAATTCACTGACAACAGGGAAATTCGCCAGAAATTTGGAAAGCAGCTAATGTAGTGGCGATATACAAGAAAGGGGATAGGAAGGAGTCACTAAACTACAGGCCAGTGTCCCCCCCTAACCTGCTACTCATCACATAGCAAGCTGATGGAGAAGATTGTGCGAGTAAAGTCTAGTGGAACATACTGGAGCGAGAGGATACTTTGTAACACAGAGGCTATCACATGGGTTTCAGGGATGCAAGTCCCTAGCCCTGGCACAGGGTCATACTGAATTCTACGTACCAGGCAACAAAAATACTAGGACAAGGAAGCAGAAGGGTGGAGGGCAAACTGCATTATTTTCTAGGATCTAGCCTAGAAAGCGCTTTGATACAGCTAGCCACACTAAGAGGCTAGTGGAAAAAGCTGGAGGATGCAGGCTGGAATGAAAGTGAAGGTGCTCCATTGGATAATAGGATTACCTAGAGCAACTAGCGAGACACGAGTACAATGTGAGGGGTGAGCGTCTGCAGATTGGCGATGACCGTTACGAGTGGAGTCCGCAGGGGCCATGTCCATGGAGGGCCAATACTTGTTTCTGATATAATGTAAAATGATCTGCCCAGAGGGTATAGATCTGCGTTTCTCCTCAATGATACCCTGGTTGATACCTGGTTGATGGGGAGTTCTGGGAGTTCTTCCACATCCCACAAGCCCGGCCCGAGGCCCAGGGTTGACTTGTGGCAGCTTGGTCCACCAGGCTGCTGCTGGAGCGGCCGCCCAGGGGCCGCATGACCCACACAGCAGGCCCCTGGTCCGGAACTTCTCTTAGGAAATACAGTTCCATGTTTCTCTTGAAGATGTCCACGGACGTTCCGGCAATATTTCTTATATAGTACTGGGAGGACGTTGAACAACCCGCGGACCTCTGATGTTTATACAGTGTTCTCTGATTGTGCCCCTATGGCACCTCTGTACCCTTCACTGAGATCAATCTGCATTTCTTCCATATCGTTCATCACGTCCATGTACGTTGTTATTTTTACTGTGCGAGATTTGGGGCACGCTATGCCCTCGGCAGGATTCCATGTGTATATTATTTGGTAATCTCTCTCGGCTCTCCTATTCTAGAGAGTACATTTGGAGAGACTTTTGGAGAGCGGATCCCAATAATTTAGGTGCTTAATCATCGTCTATGCGTGCCGTATATGTTCTCTGTAATTCCCTTCTATTTCAGCAATTTCTCCTGCTCTGAAGGGAGAAGTGAATACTGAGCAGTAATCGAGACTGAGGACAGCAAAAGTGCTCTGAAGAGTACAACCATTGGTGATGGGGTCCCTGGACTTGAAAGTTCTCCGTAATCCATCCGATCATTTTCTATGGCTGATGCAATATTTGCTTGGTTATGCTCCCTAAACGTTAGGTCGTCGGACATCATTATTTCCCAATCCTTTACATGCTGTCTTCCAGCCGCTACTTGGCCATTCGATCAGCATATTGTTTGCCGATGCATGCCAAAATTATGAGATGGATTGAAACAGAGGATGATAGTAGGCCAGGCTACAAGATGACCTAGACAGACTAGAGTGGAATGGTCCAACGAATGGGCACCTGCCCTAAAGCTTTCACCCGAGTAATGCAAAGTTATGAAGCCTAGGCGGTGGAAACAGGAGGCCAGACACAGGATACAGAATAGGCAGATGAAGTACTTAATGAAACGGAGCGAGAGAAAGATTCTAGGAGTTGATATCACGCCAAACCTGTCCGCTGAAGCCCACATAAAAGGAATTACTGTCAGCTGGGCGCTTATTTGCGAGGCTGGCTAACTTCAGAACAGTCTTCAGGAACCCTGTGTAAGGAATCGTTTCGAGGAATCTTGTATACACATATGTAAGACCAATCCTGGTAGTATGACGGCCCCAGCAGCATTGAAGCCCTTAGCCCGTACCTGTCAAGCCAAGACGAAGGCTGGAAAGTTCAACGATATGCTACTGAGACTAGTCCTCAGAACTAAGAGGCATGAGTACCGAGGAAAGGCTGCGGGAAATACCACCTTACGACACTGGAAGAATGAAGAGAGTAAGGGGGAGACATGATCATTACATACAAAATCCTCAGGGGAATCGACCGGGTAGACAAGGATAACTATTCAAAATACTACCACCCCAAAAATTCCAAAACCAAAATAAAACCCTCAACCATCAAAAAAATAATAAAAAAAAATGGGGGTGTACGCGAAGCAAGGGACACAGGTGGAAACTGAGTACCCACATGAGCCCAGCAGTGACGTTAGAAAGAACTGTTTCAGTGTCAGAGTAATTAATAGATGGAATGCATTAGGCCCAGTGATTTGATGAGGCTGACTCCATACACAGTTTCAAATTATAGAATATGATAGAGGCTCCAGTAGGCCCTCAGGAATCTTTACACTCAGAGTGAGCAGGTTGAGAGGCTGGAACCTAAATGAGCCAAATACTCACCCACCGCCAGCACAAATAGGTGAAGTAACACACACACACACAACACACACACACCACACACATGCGCTGTGTAGTGTGTGTTAAGGGGAGTTAGGACCACACACACATGACGTTAGATACCACACATGCGTAGACACACACACATGGAGGTTAGACACACGACACACATACATGCTGTGTGTGTGTGTGGTTAGGGAGGAGTTAGGGAGGGGGGAACTATGATGTCACCCACATTGCAGATTCTCCGAGGGGAGATCGACAGGGTTGATAGAGACCAGGCTGTTTAACACAAGGGGCGCGCACAGCGCACTAGGGACACAGGTGGAAACTGAGTATGCAAATGAGCTACAGAAACGTTAGAAAGAACATTTTGAGTGTCAGAGATGGGTTGACAATGGAATGCGTTAGGAAGCGATGTGGTGGGAGGCTGAGGCCAATCAGACACAAGGTGACAAATAGTAGATATGGACCTAGAGCCAAAGAGGCTAAGGAATCTGTACCCTAGTTGATTGACAGTTGGAGAGGCGGGACCAAAGAGATCCGAAACTCATACCCCCGGCAAGCAGCAAACTAGGTGAGTACACACTACCACACACACACACACACAGACACACAGCACAGGCGACATCATCACACACCACACACACCCACATCACCACCACACACACAATTAGTTAGGTGGAGGTAAGGTGGTGGGAGGTCCGAAGACCGTGCAGTAGTTTCACAGCGTTATATGACAAAGAGTGCCGGGGAGACAGGACGTAGCACCACGGAGGACGTAGCTCTCATCCTGTAACTACACTTAGGTAAATTACTTAGGTAATTACAATCCGTAAAGGTTCCGGTCAGCACAGGTCTATAAGATTAACTGCTATGACACCCCAGTCGACTGGAGATGGTAGAAGATAAATACAGTGGACATTACAGGGTGGTGAGCGTCGGGACCGCCGGGTAAAAGGTGCGGTACCCATTCAGGTGAGGGGGGAGCATACTACATAACGTAAGGAGCCGAGAGAAACCACCTTAGGGTCGCCAATACTAACTTTTGAAACGCTTGCATCAGGCAATGGAAATGATATGCGAACAGACAGATTGTGTTGTAGCCTCTGTGAACAGCTGCACCACGGGAGGGGGGTTGAGGGATAACTTGTAAACAGAGAGCCTGGCTAAACGAGGCGTGCCTACACACACCAGGTATAAGCCATGAGAACAATATACAGTTTTACAATAGAGTGTTCCCTTTTCGTAATTACCCTCTACCATCTCGCACGCGAACGATTCAAACATCATGCTCAGAGCGAAGACTTATTTCTCATTTGACAAATTGTGTTAGCAGCGGCAGTAGGTGAAGGAACTCTTATGGTGAACAGAGACTAGGTGGAGATGAAATGCCTATTGTTGAGTGGGGGCTGGAGAGATCTGATTAACAGTGCCCCATTTCAATTCTTCTTCTTTATTATGCACCCCATACCATCCTGTGAGGTGTTGGTGTTCCAGAGCCGTCCATACGCGTTCAGGAACTGAACCAACTATAGTTCGATTTAGCTGCCAAGGGCAAATAACATATTTTTGACGCTAGTTACAAGATTATTAATGTTATATATAGCTGTCACACATACTCATATACAGTACATAAATACATACATACTAACATACATACATACATACAGAACAGACATACATACATACAGACATATTAGAGATATATAGATATATGTATAGATATATTATATATTAGATATATAGATATATATATATATATATGTATATATATCTATAGCTAGACACATATATACACATACATATTCAATCACCTGAGGATGTGGACCGTCTCGCACCGCTGTTGCAGCTGTAGGTGCGGTAGCTGCTGCTGCTCAGCCAAAGGTTCACAGCTAGGTGAACCAGGTGCATTAGAGTGGTGAGGGCGAATGAGAGGAAACGCTATGGCTCAGTGGTTGTCATGGATGCTGGAACGTAGGGGTAAAACTTGTATGGTGATAAACACGGGGACATTACGCTGGTGAACAGAGTCTGCCGCCCACCAGGTAATGTTGGAACCGTTATTCAGTTTTACAATGTCTGTCCCATCTCGTAATTACCCTTACCAACACCCACCGGCGCCTCGATGCTGCTCGTTCTCTCTCTTCTCTCTTGCCCTCTCAGTCTTCTCTCTCCTGCTGCTCTCTGCTCTACTCTTTCGCTCTTCATCCTCAGTCTTTCTCTCTTCTCCCTCTCTCGCTTCTACTCGCTCGCCTCTGATCTCACGTCTGCAGCTCAGCATCTCTCTGCCTCACATCTCGCTCACTCATCTCTCTGCTATCGGCCTCGCACTCTCTACTCGCTCGCTCTCTCTCTCGTTGCTTGCTCTCTCTCGCTTGCTACTCCTTCTCTCGGTCTCATCTACTCTCTCTCTCGCTCTCTCTCCTCTCTACTCGGCTCGCACCTCTCTTCTCGCTTCCTCCTCTCTCTCTCGTCGGCTTCATCGTCTCTCTCTCTCGCTCGCCTCCTCATTCTCGCTCGCCCTC
>WNGS01139181.1:83725-97302 GCA_020271785.1 Procambarus virginalis
GCATCATCAGCAAACATATTGCTGATGATGGCAGCAGCGGTGGAGACAGCAGGTCAGGATTTGGGAATAATGATGTCAGACGATCTAACGTTTAGGGAGCATAACCAGCAATATTGCGTCAGCCAGAAAAATGATCGGATGGATTACGAGAACTTTCAAATCCAGGGATCCCATCACAATGGTTGTACTCTTCAAGTCACTTGTATTGTCCCGTCTCGAGTACTGCTCAGTACTCACTTCCCCCTTCAGAGCAGACGAGATTGCTGAAATAGAGGGAATACAGAGAACATATACGGCACGCATACGAGATAAAGCACCTAAATTATTGGGATCGTCTCAAAGCTCTCCAAATGTACTCTCTCTAGAAAGGAGACGAGAGAGATACCAAATAATATACACATGGAAAATACTGGAGGGCCAGGTCCCAAATCTGCACAATAAAATAACAACGTACTGGAGTGAGCGATATGGAAGAAAATGCAAGATTCATCCAGTGAAGGGAAGAGGTGCCATAGGCACTATCAGAGAGCACTGTATAAACATCAGAGGTCCGCGGTTGTTCACCGTCCTCCCAGTGACTATAAGAAATATTGCCGGAACAACCGTGGACTCTTCAGAGAAAAACTGGACTATTTTCTAAGAGAAGTCCCGGACCAGCCGGGCTGTGGTGGGTATGCGGCCCTGTGGGCCGCTCCAAGCAACAGCCTGGGGACCAAGCTCTCACAAGTCGAGCTGGCCTCGGGCCGGGCTTGGGGAGTAGAAGAACTCCAGAACCCCATCAACCAGGTATCATTGAGAGAAACAAGTCTATACCCTCTGGGAGATCATTTACATATATCAGAAACAGTATAGGTCCAAGGACTGACCCCTGCGGACAACACTCCTAACGTCTCGCCAATCTGAGACCTCACCCCTCACATTGACTCGTTGTCTCCTGTTGCTTAGGTACTCCTATATCCAATGGAGTACCTTCCCTTTCATTCCAGCCTGCATCTCCAGCTTTTTCACTAGCCTCTGTGTGGTACTGTATCAAAGGCTTTCTGGCAATCCAAAAATATGCAGTTTGCCCACCCTTCTCTTTCTTGCCTGATTTTTGTTGTCTGGTCGTAGAATTCAAGTAACCCTGTGAGGCAGGACTTGCCATCCCCTGAACCCATGTTGATGCTGTGTTACAAAGTTCTTCGCTCCAGATGTTCCACTAGCTTTCTTCGCACAATCTTCTCCATCAACTTGCATGGTATGCAGGTTAGGGACACTGGCCTGTAGTTCAGTGCCTCCTGTCTATCCCCTTTCTTGTATATCGGGACTACGTTAGCTGCTTTCCAAATTTCTGTCAATTTCCCTGTTGTCAGTGATTTGTTATATACTATGTAGAGTGGCAGGCACAGGTCCTCTGCTCCTTCCTTAGTATCCAAGGGAGATTCCATCTGGGCCTATAGCCTTTGTCACATCCAACTCTAGTAAACACTTCCTTACTTCCCCGCTGGTAATCTCAAACTCTTCCAGTGGTTCCTGGTTAACTATTCCCACTCATATCTCTGGAATTTCTCCTTGCTCTAAGGTGAAGACCTCCTGGAATTTCTTATTCAGTTCCTCACACACTTCCTTGTCGTTTGTAGTGAATCCTTCTGCCCCTATCTAATTTCATATACCTGTTCCTTTACTGTTGTTTTTCTACTAATGTGGCTGTGCAGCAATTTAGGCTGAGTCTTTGCCTGCTTGCGATGTCATTTTTTATTGTCTTTCTGCCTCTCTTCTCATCCTGACTATTCATTCCTGGCACTAATGAATGAATATCCATTCCTGTGTGAGTGTGTGTGTGTGGTGCATCCTGTTAGCAGTAGCGGTGGAGAACGACGCCGCCCCGCCCCGCCCCCCTGTCCTTCCGCTTGCGTCTTATTCCGCCCCTGCCACCGCAAGCTGCCATACTCCGCCCCTGCCTTGCCCAGGGGCATCGCCGCCGCAGTCTTTAACAAATATCACTTGAAATGCATAAATCACCATTTGAGAAAATAGCAATGAAATGACCAAACACACATTTATAACGAATCCTTTGAAATGCAGAAATGCTCTATTTTAACAAAAAAATTCTTAAAATGCATAAACCACCATTTGAGAAAATAACCATTGAAATTCATAAATGGCCCATCGTTAACAAGATGAAGTTGAATTAGATCTCACAATACAGACACACACACACACACACATTTATTATTTATATATATACAAGAAGGTACAAAGGGTTTGTGAGAATACATTGAATAGTACAGTATTTACAATCTTGTAAAGCCACTAGTACGCACAGCGTTTCGGGCAGGTCCTTAATCTAACAGATAATTTTAAGTAGGTAATTTCTATCAATATATCAACAATACGCAAACAGAACTCACAACTTCTATCAATATATCAACAATACGCAAACAGAACTCTCGACACACAAACCCAAACATAGACAGTGTATCACAACTATATATTGTCCAAATCGTTCCCCCCAACGTTATTACAACATTCAACATGGCCGAAACCGCTGTATCCCAAAATGCCGCGGACGGTCTACGTCGTTAAACACCCTACTTGTACTAGGCTGGCTAAGGGGAGTGGAGCACCATGAACGGAGAGTGTGTACTAGGCCTAATACAGCTAGGCGCCAGCTACCAGCTGGCTAAGGGTAGTGGAGCGCCATGAACGTAAAGGTGAAGAGCCTCAGGTCTCCATAATGACACATGCATCCACTTTTTATTTATATAATTGACTGTAATAAGCACATTATCTCATGGAGTAGCATGTGCTCATTTATGATGTAGTTAATGGTTTATACTGTAAATGTTTCCGCATAATCAACGTGTGATACCTTTGACCATCTTTTCATATTAAGAGATATTAAATAGATCTCATAGTCCAGCAAATCAACAAACAAAATTCCTTAACCTATATATAAATATAAGAAATGAATTAGCAAGTAAAATAAAAAACACATATAAACCGGATTTACCTTGACGAGGGTTTGTTCATCGGATTTACCTTGTGAGTTAGCGATATATTAACAACCACTTACAAGGACATATACGAGTATTAATATGAATTTGGCCAAATCTACAACTAATTCATTATCTGTTAAATGTTGGAATGAAGTGATGATGTTTGATGCTTGTCCATTAACCTTCCACCTCGACATTCATTGTTATTGCTGACGACTGATGCTTTAAAGCAAAAATAATGTAATAAGTGCCAGAAGAATTATGAATAAATTAGATGTATCAAGTGCACTTGTGGGCTTAGAAACAATATATTATTGTGTTCCCCCCCCAAAAAAATGAAGGTATAAAATGAGGGAATTATTAGTAGAACACCATAATGACGAATTTTTATTGTTAATAAAACACTTCGTTAATTTGTTTCACTTTGTTAATTTGTATAATAGCAGCCGTATTATCTTGCAACAGTTGCAGGCAACGAGAACACAGGAGGGACTGCAGGAGAGGCAGATAAGATTGTTCAGTTAAGGCCACAGAGGATGAAGCTCAAATTACGCAAAGGTAAGATAATACAGACTCCAATGTTAAAAATGACAAAATTTATTATGCCAGAGGATTATAATTTCTGAGAAATAGACTGGATAGCCTTCAAATCTAATGAATTTTGCAAAAAATTTATGCGAAAACCATGTTGGGAATTTCAAACTAGATAGTGACTATAAAGTGCTGCATTATATGGTCTCAAAATATTATTTCCGAGAGTTCAGCTATTAATGACGTCCAGCAGATTACGATGTCTGATAATTACAAGGAGAAAAGACTTTACCCATTTTATGTATTGTGGAATAATTCGTGACTGAAAAGCATGGTCAAGACCAGCTGCTTTATAGTACTTACCTAATTGTGCTTGCGGGGGTTGAGCTTTGGCTCTTTGGTCCCGCATAAACGCAAATCCTGCAATTGGTATAAACTTTGGGGGTTTATATCATAGTGTCATTCCTAGCGTGCAAGTACATCCTGTTCATAAATATTTTACAAATTGAATGGATTTTAATAGTTTATTAATGTTGTTAGTAAAGAATATTATTAACATTTTACATCAAATGCAGAAGCTAATAGAGTTTTGTACCGAGTGTTTCTCTCCAAAATAGGAGTTCCGATAAACATAACGCTGACTTACCGCCAAGCCCGAGACTACCCGGTGGACCTCTACTACCTCATGGACCTCTCCAACTCCATGAAAGACGACAAGAAACAGCTGGCAGCTCTGGGGAGCGAACTTGCCAAGTTGATGAAGAGCCTCACCTCTCAGTTTACCCTCGGCTTCGGCTCCTTTGTTGACAAGGTCCTCATGCCGTTTGCTGATACCGCAAAGTTAGTAGTAATTACCTACTTGTGTTTGAGCTCCAGCTCTTGGTTTCCACCTCTCACTCTTCAGTCAACTGATATCAAGTTCAAATATACTCATTGAGACGAGAAAATACATCTCAAATTGATAGAGTAGCTTAGGCTATTTCTATCCCTCCCCCCCCTCTACTTCAAGTCACATTCAATGAGTTCAACTGATATATTGAGTCCCTAACTCCTTGGATTATATCATATCTGATCTTAAATTTATGTGTATGGTCTGCCTAATTTATTTTACCTCTTTACAACTCTTAATCTGAAGGTATTAATGTTATTTTGGGTGATTTAGATAAAAAGCTTCAATGTGTCTCATCATCCTGGATCCTCCCATACCTAGAAACATGGTTGTTTACCTTGCAAATTACCCTGTTGATTTTGTACATCATAGTCATGTTTCTTCTGTATTTCCTCTTGCGATGTGAGGTTCAGTTCTTGTAGTCTATCAGCGTAATTAATGTCTTTAGATGAAGTGAAAGTTCAATGCTGCAAATTGAAGAAGTAATCGGACATTCGTTAACTGAAGCACTCTGAAGAATTCTACAATCAGATTCGCAAATAAAGTCCTTATGTTGACCAGACCACGCACTAGAAAGTGAAGAGACGACAACGTTTCGGTCCGTCCTGGACTATTCTCAAGTCGATTGTGATGAGGGAATGTTGTTGTTTTAGATTCAGCTACTCGGAACAAGTTCCAAGTAGCACGGGTTATGGTGAGCCAGTAGCTTACCTGGCACAGGAGCGGGGCAAGTAGCACGGGCTATGGTGAGCCTGTAGTGGACTTACCTGGCACAGGAGACGTGTCTGAGTGTGGTGAGGGAATGTTGTTGGTTTAGATTCAGCTACTCAGAACGATTAGTTCCAGTAGCACGGGCTATGGTGAGCCCGTATGTGGAGGCTCTTTGGAGCCTATTATCTGTATCAGTGGCTGACACTAGAGATCTGGCGATGGATGGGGGTCTTCTTGATGGTTTTCAGCCTGGAGGGCTGGCTATACTAGTTATGGAGCTGGTGGGATTAGTGTCGACTTATAGATTTTCCGTTCTTTCTTTGCCTGCGACTTTGGCTGAGTAGTGCTGTCGTTGGAGTTTGGTGACGTGGCCTCCATGAGGAAGTCTTGAACCGTGTATGTGTCGTATTTGTGATGCGGCGGTGGAGCTCCTACTATGATTTCCTCGTCTGAGGAGTCCGTAACCTCCGTAGTGGGTGTTTTTGTCTTTCGCCTCGCAGCCTTAGGTAGGCTTAGGCTTAAAAATCTTCTTGGGTAGATCATTGATCTACTCAAAATTGAGTAGGATCATTGATACAAATTTGTCTCACTAATACCGTGTTAATATCTACTATCTTATTAATATCAACGTATGATTCTATTGGCCCATAGGATGCAGCTCCTATTTATAGCCACCCAATCCCAATCATACATTTATCATTGTATCTCACTTCACCTCTCTTCTGCCTATATATGTCCAAATCTATGTACTTGTAACTCACCCTTCTGAAGATGTATTATTAAATACGAAAGTACTTAAGGAAATTCCTGTTTCAATTCTTCCTTCGTGGACTGACACTGTCACACTTTTCATCACGTGTTAATTTTCGTGATTTACACACACACACACACACACACACACACACACACACGGTTGAGAGGCGGGACCAAAGAGCCAAAGCTCAACCCCCGCAAGCACAATTAGGTGAGTACACACACACACGCGCGAAGCTGGAAAAAGTCCAAAGGTATGCCACTAGACTAGTCCCAGAACTAAGAGGCATGAGTTACGAGGAATGGCTGCGGGAAATGCACCTTACGACCCTGGAGGACAGAAGAGTAAGGGGAGACATGATCACAACCGACAAAATCCTCAGGGGAATCGACCGGTAAACAAGGATAAACTATTCAACACTGGTGGTACGCGAACAAAGGGACACAGGTGGAAACTGAGTACCCACATGAGCCACAGGGACGTTAGAAGGAACTTTTTCAGTGTCAGAGTAGTTAACGGATGGAATGCATTAGGCAGTGATGTGGTGGAGGCTGACTCCATACACAGTTTCAAATGTAGATATGATAGAGCCCAGTAGGCTCAGGAACCTGTACAAAAGTTGAGCGGCGGGACCAAAGAGCCAAAGCTCAAGTCCCGCAAGCACAAATAGGTGAGTACACACACACACACATATATATATATATATATATATATATATATATATATATATATATATATATATATATATATATATATATATAATATATAATATGCAACAATGATCACAAAAACACTGATCCAAGTATGCAGAATAACCACATGTGAAAAATAGAGAATGCTTAACACGTTTTTGGCTAATTCACCTTCATCAGAGCAAAGTAGAATGAAGATGATCTTCATTCTACTTTGCTCTGATGAAGGTGAATTAGCCGAAAACGCGTTAAGAATTCTCTATTTTCCACATGTGGTTATTCTGCATATATATGAATTAATGATTCTAAACACAAATCTTTTCAATATTTCTTATGTTTCCAAACTTTTATTTTTGGTCTGACGCCTAGTGATGCATTTCGTACGGTCATTCCTTACATTTTCAAAGACTAATTTACCATGATTGATTGATTGATGAAGATTAAGCCACCAAAAAGGTGGCACGGGCATGAATAGCCGTAAGTGGTGGCCCTTTTGAGCCATTACCAGTATCAAGAGCTGATACTGGAAATCTGTGGAGGCGCAACTGCACCCTGCGTGACGGGAGATGTCTCCCGTCTCAATTTACCATGCTGTTGTTGTTGTTGTTATAGATTCAGCTACTCGGAACAAGTTCCAAGTAGCACGGGCTACTTGGTTAGTTAACTTGGTAAGTTACGTGAGCCCGTAACTTACCTGGCACAGGAGCGGGCAAGAAGCACGGGCTATGGTTAGCCTCGTGGACAGGAGATGTCTCCCGTGTTTACCATGATTGATTGATAAAGATTAAGCCACCCAAGAGGTGGCACGGGCATGAATAGCCCGTAAACCATGCCATGCTTTGCTTTTTTACCATGCTTTTGCACAGGCTTATATATTCTCTTTGGGTGAGGTGAACAAGTGGATGAAGTGTCATAACATAGGGGATATTGATAGGGGTAATACATGCATCAACATAAGCAGCTTACGTTCTTGCGACTACTTGTGTTTCTAAGGCAGGGTCATTGGATCCTGTCTCTGCATTGGATCGGGTCTTGAGGTAGGTAGAGTGTAATTATGTTAACTGGTTGTTGATTCTTGGTCTTGACTTTTTGATGTGTAGTGCCTCGCTGATGTCCAGTCTTCTGTTGTCGTTATACCTGTCGATTATTTCAGTGTTGCTTGTTAAGATGTTTCTGGTGATGGTCTGGTTGTGTGAGGAGATTATATGCTCCTTGATAGAGCCCTGTTGCTTGTGCATTGTTAATCGCCTAGAGAGAGAGACGTTGTGGTCTTGCCTATATACACTGAGATCTTTGGGGCTGACAGTCCCTGTAAGTGGGCATGTGAAGGCATAGACGACGTTGGTCTCTCTTAAGGCGTTATGTTTGGTGTCTTCATAAGTAAGTTGGCGGTTTTCTTGTTTTTGTAATGTATTGCTAATTGTATCTTGTGATTGGTGTCTGTGGGGGATAACGTTCCTATTAATAATATCTTTCAGGACTCTTTCCTCCATTCTGTAAAGCCTTGAAAAAAAAGTTCCTGTAAAACAGTCTGATAGGAGGTACGGGTGATGTGTTGGTTGCTTCTTCATGGGTTGCATGGCGTGTCACCTTTCTTTTAATGACGTCTTCAACGTAAACGTCAATAAAAGAAAGGTGACACTCCATTCAACCCATGAAGAATCAACCAGCATAACATCTGTATACCCACTATCATACTGTTTTACAGGAACTTCTTTTCCACGGCTTACAAAATGGAGGAAAGAGTTGTTTGTGAATTTTCGGATGTGTTGATTAGCACGAAAGTTAGTTTCTTGTTTCACTTTTACTTCGTTGTATAATTTGTACACCATGAGTATGTTTTAATATCTGCGATGTTATTTTTTTCAGACTGGAAGCACCGTGTGGGGGTTGTGCCCCGCCTTACTCCTTCAGGAACGACCTGCCTCTCAACGATGACCCCAAACAGTTTACGGTGAGCTGTTTGTGGCTCTTGTTAGTCTCTGTTTTGACTTATACAAAAGTTTGTCGAACAACACACGTCTTACTCTTCAATTATATTTTCTTTTCTTGTGTTGAGCCGTAGTGATTACATGAGCTGCACACACAATCAAGTACAGCAGCCAAACTTGTGTTGTCTACTCTGGCTTTCTTCTCTTCCTTCCCTACCCCTCTGTGATTGATTGATTAAGACACCAAGAGGTGGCACGGGCAGGAATAGCCCGCAAGGAAATATGAAACATCCCTCTGTGGGTAATCTGGTAATAAATGGATAACAGCCCAAATTAATTGTGTGCGATCCCTCTGTGGGTAATCGCACACGATTAACTTCGACTGTACGTTATCCATGGGAAGGTGTTGGCAGGAATCACCGGGAGGTCAGGGATGGGAAGGGCTCTCACAGTCTTAGTGCTGCTTCGCCACACACACACATACGCAGTTAGCATTCACATTTACCTAACAAAGAGGCATATCCATACTGGAGTTTATGCCATGTGTTGAGTTTTCCATACACCCTCCACCATTTTCTGTGAGAAAATCTTGCATATTAATTGGTATGGCTTGCTTTAAGGACGACTGGCTCCTCATTAACTGCTTTCCACATTATTCAACTGTTTCCTGGCAGCCCAGATAACTGAAGGGTTAAACAATATCTTGCCCCTTTCTTTTGCTGTCTTACTCTCAATAAGCTGCCTGTGTGTAGTGGTGCCACATCTGCAGCATGGTACACGGCCTACATCTCACGCTCCTCTATCCTGAAAGGACATAAGATGTAACAATGCCAAAAAATATTGAAATTCATAGAAGATGCAATACAGGACGGTTGTTACTAGTTATCATTATAATTAATTGTAAAGTGTGCAAACAAAATGTAAAAGTTGATGTTAAATATCGGCGGAGGTCTGAATGAGAGGCCTCCCACACTCACTTAATAAATGTGTATTACTCCTAAAAGTTCCTCTCTTATTGCTGTTGGTCACCTGCAGATAAAGGTAGGGCAAGCACCGATCTCGGGCAATATGGATTCTCCCGAAGGCGGGTTCGATGCCCTAATGCAAGTGATGGTGTGCACGGAGCAGATTGGGTGGAGGGAGCAGGCGCGTCGCATCGTCATCTTCTCCACGGACGCCAAGTTCCACCATGCAGGAGACGGCCGGGTTGGTAGCCTTGTTTGGGGACTGATGGTAGTCTTCTTGAGGGCCAGGATGGTAGTCTTCTTGAGGGCCGGTATGGTAGTCTTCTTCAGGGTCGGTATGGTAGTCTTCTTCAGGGTCGGTATGGTAGTCTTCTTGAGGGCCGGTATGGTAGTCTTCTTCAGGGTCGGTATGGTAGTCTTCTTGAGGGCCGGTATGGTAGTCTTCTTCAGGGTCGGTATGGTAGTCTTCTTCAGGGTCGGTATGGTAGTCTTCTTGAGGGCCGGTATGGTAGTCTTCTTCAGGGTCGGTATGGTAGTCTTCTTCAGGGTCGGTATGGTAGTCTTCTTGAGGGCCGGTATGGTAGTCTTCTTCAGGGTCGGTATGGTAGTCTTCTTGAGGGCCGGTATGGTAGTCTTCTTCAGGGTCGGTATGGTAGTCTTCTTCAGGGTCGGTATGGTAGTCTTCTTCAGGGTCGGTATGGTAGTCTTCTTGAGGGTCGGTATGGTAGTCTTCTTGAGGGCCGGTATGGTAGTCTTCTTGAGGGTCGGTATGGTAGTCTTCTTGAGGGCTGGTATGGTAGTCTTCTTGAGGGCCGGTATGGTAGTCTTCTTGAGGGCCGGTATGGTAGTCTTCTTGAGGGCCGGTATGGTAGTCTTCTTGAGGGCCGGTATGGTAGTCTTCTTGAGGGCCGGTATGGTAGTCTTCTTGAGGGCTGGTATGGTAGTCTTCTTGAGGGCCGGTATGGTAGTCTTCTTGAGGGCCGGTATGGTAGTCTTCTTGAGGGCCGGTATGGTAGTCTTCTTGAGGGCCGGTATGGTAGTCTTCTTGAGGGCTGGTATGGTAGTCTTCTTCAGGGTCGGTATGGTAGTCTTCTTGAGGGCCGGTATGGTAGTCTTCTGAGGGCCGGTATGGTAGTCTTCTTGAGGGCCAGTATGGTAGTCTTCTTGAGGGCGGTATGGTAGTCTTCTTGAGGGCCAGTATGGTAGTCTTCTTGAGGGCCGGTATGGTAGTCTTCTTGAGGGCCGGTATGGTAGTCTTCTTGAGGGCTGGTATGGTAGTCTTCTTGAGGGCTGGTATGGTAGTCTTCTTGAGGGCCGGTATGGTAGTCTTCTTGAGGGCTGGTATGGTAGTCTTCTTGAGGGCTGGTATGGTAGTCTTCTTGAGGGCTGGTATGGTAGTCTTCTTGAGGGCTGGTATGGTAGTCTTCTTGAGGGCTGGTATGGTAGTCTTCTTGAGGGCCGGTATGGTAGTCTTCTTGAGGGCCGGGATGGTAGCTCATTGAGGGCCAGGATGATAGCCTCATTGAGGGGCCAGGATGGTAGCCTCATTGAGGGCCGGGATGGTGGTAGCCTCATTGGGTCAGGATGATAGCCTCATTGAGGGGCCAGGATGGTAGCCTCATTGAGGGCCGGGATGGTAGCCTCATTGAGGGCCAGGATGGTAGCCTCATGAGGGCCAGGATGGTAGCCTCATTGAGGACCGGGATGGTAGCCTCATTGAGGGTCAGGATGGTAGCCTCATTGAGGACCGGGATGGTAGCCTCATTGAGGGCCAGGATGGTAGCCTCATTGAGGGCCGGGATGGTAGCCTCATTGAGGGCCAGGATGGTAGCCTCATTGAGGGCCAGGATGGTAGCCTCATTGAGGGCCAGGATGGTAGCCTCATTGAGGGCCAGGATGGTAGCCTCATTGAGGGCCAGGATGGTAGCCTCATTGAGGGCCAGGATGGTAGCCTCATTGAGGGCCAGGATGGTAGCCTCATTGAGGGCCAGGATGGTAGCCTCATTGAGGGCCGGGATGGTAGCCTCATTGAGGGCCGGGATGGTAGCCTCATTGAGGGCCAGGATGGTAGCCTCATTGAGGGCCAGGATGGTAGCCTCATTGAGGGCCAGGATGGTAGCCTCATTGAGGGCCGGGATGGTAGCCTCATTGAGGGCCAGGATGGTAGCCTCATTGAGGGCCAGGATGGTAGCCTCATTGAGGGCCAGGATGGTAGCCTCATTGAGGGCCAGGATGGTAGCCTCATTGAGGGCCAGGATGGTAGCCTCATTGAGGGCCAGGATGGTAGCCTCATTGAGGGCCGGGATGGTAGCCTCATTGAGGGCCAGGATGGTAGCCTCATTGAGGGGCCGGGATGGTAGCCTCATTGAGGGCCGGATGGTAGCCTCATTGAGGGCCGGGATGGTAGCCTCATTGAGGGCCAGGATGGTAGCCTCATTGAGGGCCGGGATGGTAGCCTCATTGAGGGCCAGGATGGTAGCCTCATTGAGGGCCGGGATGGTAGCCTCATTGAGGGCCGGGATGGTAGCCTCATTGAGGGCCAGGATGGTAGCCTCATTGAGGGCCGGGATGGTAGCCTCATTGAGGGCCGGGATGGTAGCCTCATTGAGGGCCAGGATGGTAGCCTCATTGAGGGCCAGGATGGTAGCCTCATTGAGGGCCAGGATGGTAGCCTCATTGAGGGCCGGGATGGTAGCCTCATTGAGGGCCGGGATGGTAGCTCATTGAGGGCCGGGATGGTAGCCTCATTGAGGGCCAGGATGGTAGCCTCATTGAGGGCCAGGATGGTAGCCTCATTGAGGGCCAGGATGGTAGCCTCATTGAGGGCCAGGATGGTAGCCTCATTGAGGGCCAGGATGGTAGCCTCATTGAGGGCCAGGATGGTAGCCTCATTGAGGGCCAGGATGGTAGCCTCATTGAGGGCCGAATGGTAGCCTCATTGAGGGCCAGGATGGTAGCCTCATTGAGGGCCAGGATGGTAGCCTCATTGAGGGCCAGGATGGTAGCCTCATTGAGGGCCAGGATGGTAGCCTCATTGAGGGCCAGGATGGTAGCTCATTGAGGGCCAGGATGGTAGCCTCATTGAGGGCCAGGATGGTAGCCTCATTGAGGGCCAGGATGGTAGCCTCATTGAGGGCCAGATGGTAGCCTCATTGAGGGCCAGGATGGTAGCCTCATTGAGGGGCCGGGATGGTAGCCTCATTGAGGGCCGGGATGGTAGCCTCATTGAGGGGCCGGGATGGTAGCCTCATTGAGGGGCCGGGATGGTAGCCTCATTGAGGGCAGGATGGTAGCCTCATTGAGGGCCGGGATGGTAGCCTCATTGAGGGCCAGGATGGTAGCCTCATTGAGGGCCAGGATGGTAGCCTCATTGAGGGCCAGGATGGTAGCCTCATTGAGGGCCAGGATGGTAGCCTCATTGAGGGCCAGATGGTAGCCTCATTGAGGGCCAGGATGGTAGCCTCATTGAGGGGCCGGGATGGTAGCCTCATTGAGGGCCGGGATGGTAGCCTCATTGAGGGGCCGGGATGGTAGCCTCATTGAGGGCCGGGATGGTAGCCTCATTGAGGGGCCGGATGGTAGCCTCATTGAGGGCCAGGATGGTAGCCTCATTGAGGGGCGGGATGGAGCCTCATTGAGGGCCAGGATGGTAGCCTCATTGAGGGCCGGGATGGTAGCCTCATTGAGGGGCCGGGATGGTAGCCTCATTGAGGGCCAGGATGGTAGCTCATTGAGGGCCAGGATGGTAGCCTCATTGAGGGGCCGGGATGGTAGCCTCATTGAGGGTCAGGATGGTAGCCTCATTGAGGGGCCGGGATGGTAGCCTCATTGAGGGCCAGGATGGTAGCCTCATTGAGGGGCCGGGATGGTAGCCTCATTGAGGGGCCGGGATGGTAGCCTCATTGAGGGCCGGGATGGTAGCCTCATTGAGGGCCGGATGGTAGCCTCATTGAGGGCCGGGATGGTAGCCTCATTGAGGGCCGGGATGGTAGCCTCATTGAGGGCCGGGATGGTAGCCTCATTGAGGGCAGATGGTAGCCTCATTGAGGGCCAGGATGGTAGCCTCATTGAGGGCCAGGATGGTAGCCTCATTGAGGGCCAGGATGGTAGCCTCATTGAGGGCCGG
>WNGS01139189.1:9657-23213 GCA_020271785.1 Procambarus virginalis
TCCAGTAGCAGGCGAAGCCGGTGTAGACAGGTGAGACAGGCTAGTAGTAGGGCGGAGCCGGTGTAGACAGGTGAGACGGCCAGTGGTAGGCGGCGGCGGTGATGTGAACACTTGAGACAGGCTGGGAGGTACATTCAATACCTTGCTTGGTCTGAAAGTATCGTTACGAAGAATGTAGAGAACTTGTACCTGGTCACGATTCAACATATTTACAGGGAAATATATTCAACATAAGCAGTCAAGATCTATGGAAAGCTGATAACAATACAGTTAACAGGTACATTCTAGAAACTTATATACATCATTAAGAAATACTTTTGTTAATGTCATGACTTACTTGTTGAGCGCTGGATGTCGAGCAGGAGAGGAGGTGCCTGCTGCTGTTGACTTGTGAGGCAGCAGGAAGAGGTGCCAGCTGCTGTTGACTTGTGGAGGCAGCAAAAGGAGGTGCCTGCTGCTGTTGACTTGTGGAGGCAGCAGGAGGAGGTGCCTGCTGCTGTTGACTTGTGGAGGCAGCAGGAGGAGGTGCCTGCTGCTGTTGACTTGTGGAAGCAGCAGGAGGAGGTACCTTCTTCTGTTGGCTTGTGGAGGCAGCAGAAGGAAGTGCCTGCTTCTGTTGACTTGTGGAGCAGCAGGAAGAAGTGCCTGCTGGTGTTGACTTGTGGAGCAGCAGAAGAAGGTGCCTGCTTCTGTTGACTTGTGGAGGCAGCAGGAAGAAGTGCCTGCTGCTGTTGACTTGTGGAGGCAGCAGGAAGAGTGCCTTCTGCTGTGACTTGTGGAGCAGCAGGAAGAGGTGCCTGCTGCTGTGGACTTGGGAGTCAGCAGGAAGAGGTGCCTGCTGCTGTTGACTTGTGGAGGCAGCAGGATGAGGTGCCTGCTGCTGTTGACTTGTGGAGGCAGCAGGAAGAGGTGCCTGCTGCTGTTGACTTGTGGAGGCAGCAGGAAGAGGTGCCTGCTGCTGTTGACTTGTGGAGGCTGCAGCATGAGAAAAGCCAGACGAAAACGTCGTCGAAATCCTTGGTTGAAGGTTTCTGGAGCAGCTATGATGAGACGACTGCGGTGAAGCAGGTCTCCAACTCGCTTCCTCACACGAGATAAAGGCACGTCTCTTATGCAGGAGGGTGACCGTTTCATGAGCTCATTCACTGCTCTCATGTGTAGACACACAACCTGTAAAAATCATTCTTGTATAAACCCATATTCTGTACTATTAATTCCCGTGGTCGTTCACACACAGCAATAAAGATTTCCTTCAAGAACAAACGGGACCCACTCTATGCTCAGCACCACTCTTTACTTACAGGTGTCTAAACAATCTAATTAACTCGTCACTCAGAAGGTCTAAGTGTAAACATTCCAAGAGTTCTGTCAGAATAGTCTGCTGTCATGTAAAGTGACTACGTGAACCCGTCTTTACAAGGTATACATCGTTTAGGATTATTATTACCTCATGAAATTATAATTGTATTTGGTTAAGTTTTAAGATGTTACTCACTATATGTTAAAATGATACTAACCATAACTCTTGTTAAGATTCGTAAGTAAGTAGTGTGTTAGTTTAGGTCATTACTCTGGTAAAACAAGAGTGACAACCACACTCCAACCAACGAATTATAACTTTATGTCTTATACACTACACATTTGCCTTTAATAAACTCATCAGAGAGATGCTGGTAAATGAGTTCTATAGTCATTGCTAATTGTTAATTTATCCCTAATATTTTACCTCACCTGCTACTATGATAAAGACAGTGAGTAGAGAGGTGACTTCGCTCTTTGTATGGTTGGCGTTCGATCCCCCAATGGTCCAAGTGGTTGGGCATCGTTTCTTCCCTCCATTCTCATGTCCAAGCTTGTTTTCCTCGTAACTTTCCCAAGTGCATAAAAGTCACACGAGTTTGTGCTCTTTCCTCATAATTAACTTGCCTATCTATAGTAAGTTCAGAAAAAATAATTCAAAAGAATAATTTTGCACTTACCCAAAGATGAAGCATGATGTCGACCAAGTGCTTCGTCAACTGAGACTTGTACCCTCTGCATTGGTTGTTGGTGCCACCTCCTGTTTACCATTAATTTATTAGACAACATCCTTTGTTTATTTTTTTTAACCAAAACAGCATAATTTATTTATAACAAATAAAATCATATTAACGTGATGATCAAGAGAAGATAAGAACCACGAGGAGGATTCACGCTGCTTTGATCACGTCGTTGTAAATGAGGTTCAGTGCGTTGCCTGGAGTGAAAGGATTCTAATCCTACTCTTGGATCCTACTTATTTTTTCCACAAAAAATATTGTAAATTGAATTGCAAATTTTCCAAATTTTAATGATACCTTCTGAAATATAAATGACAGATTGTTAATTTGTTAACAAANAGTCTCAAATAGCCTCTGACAACCAAGTCCGCTCCTGGCCTGCACGTGTGGCTTAGCCTCTAGGCCTGGCGGAACTGCTTCTACCAACAGGGAAGGGGAGAAGGCGGGTCTCTGGTGCCTTAGAACCAGTTGCTTCGGGCAGATGGGACTCGTTAGCCTGGAAAGGGAGCTCATCTAGGGGAAGGAAAACCCCGAATTCAAACCTCTGCTGTCTTGTGGCTAAACCTATCATGGAAAGACTTCGGGATCAACCCTGAGGAAAATCCGGAGTCGGAGTCCCTAAGGCAGTTTGCAGCTGTTTACAGCTACATTCTGGCAACTCCTGCGACGACACTGGTGCCAAGCGTATCGGCGCCTGCCCTTCCCTTGGATCACATCGGTGTGCGTGGAGAGGGTGGAGCTGCTGCATGGGCAACAGCTGATCCTCCATAATTACTGCCCAGGCCTGTGCCCTGGAGAGGACACTCCAGCATCGCCTTGGCGATGGCTGAACACGGGAAGTGACAGTTACGGTGATAAGCCTACCACTCAATTGGCGTGGAGTAAGGAGCCAGGGTTGCTTCCGTCGGTGGGAGAAATCATACGATTTCATAGGACAGCTACCGCCTGCCTCAAGCTGGGCAGCCCCCAGCCAATAAGGTGCTGTCCCGCCACGGTCCGCCTGCTCCACTGGGTGCGTGGGGCTTAGGCCACAATCCAATAAGCGGATCGTCAACCCATGCACCAGGCAAAAGAAAACAAACACAGAGCCACCCAGCTCTCAAACTGGGCACATGGAATGTAAGGACCATGACACCGGGTCTCTCGGAAGATCTACTGGAAGTGAACGACGCCCGCAAGACAGCTGTGATCAACAATGAACTGCGCAGGCTCCAGATGGACATAGTCGCTCTGCAGGAGACAAGTCTGCCCGCAAACGGCAGCATACGGTGGAAGGACTTTACCTTCTTCTGGCAGGGCAAACCACCAGAAGAGGTAAGGGAGCATGGCGTTGGCTTTGCCATCAGAAACAGGTTGTTTGGGTCCATAGTACCGCCTATGGAGGGGTCTGCAAGGATCATCAAACTTCAGCTTCATACAGCAGTAGGAATGGTCAGCCACATCAATGCCTATGCACCAACACTGACCTCCTCTACCGAAGCGAAGGACAAGTTCTATGATGACCTCGTCCTAGCTCTCAGAGACATACCTCAACAAGAGCCAGTCTTTCTTCTGGGAGATTTTAATGCAAGAGTTTGTTCTGACCACAGCTCTTGGCCTTCCTGCCTGGGCCAGTTTGGATTTGGGAAGATGAATGAGAGTGGGCAGCGCCTCCTGGAGTTCTGCTGCCGTCATGATCTCTGCATCACCAATTCCTTCTTCGACACCAAGCCCCAGCATAAGGTTCCTGGAGACATCCCAGGTTTAAGCATTGGCACCAACTCGACCTGGTGCTTACGGGGCGTAACAATCTGAGAAATGTCAAACTGACCCGCAGCTTCCAGAGCGCAGATTGCGACACCGACCACTCTCTCGTCGTTTGCAGAGTAAACTTCCAGCCCCGGAAAATCCACAGGGCAAAGAAGGAGGGAAGACCACGCATTAACGTAAACAAGACCCGTGACCTCACAAGGTGGAGGAATTCACTGCGGCACTGGTAAATGCCCTTCCTGTTCCACCCTGCAATAGCGCAAGTAAGACGTGGTTACGTCTCAGGAGCACTATTTTCAACACTGCCATATCCACCTTTGGTAAGAGGCAGAACAAGTCAGCAGATTGGTTCGAGGCCAGTGCAGAGGAACTGTTACCCCTCGTAGAGGAAAAGAGTCGAGCTCTCTCATCCTACAAGAACCTGCCCTCAGAAAGGAACCTTCAGGCCCTCCGTACTGCCCGCAGTAGAGTTCAGCAAACTGCTGTCGTTGTGACCACTGACATGGTGTTCTCCCTGAGACAGCTTCAAGAAAAGTGCAGGGAGCAGAGAAAAGTCTTGTACAATGCCTTCATTGACCTTACAAAGGCCTTCGTCCTCGTGAGTAGGGACGGACTCTTCAGGATCTTGGCCAAATTGGCTGTCCACCCATCCTACTCAGCATGATACAATCGTTCCACAAGGACATGAAGGGGACAGTCGTGTACGACGGCTCAACTTCTGAACCATTCAACATTAACAGTGGTGTTAAACAGGGGTGTTTCTTGCGCCAACCCTGTTCGGCATCTTCGCGATCCTCGTCAAGCATGCCTTTGGAACAACCACAGAAGGCACATGTGGTTATTCTGCATATATATATATATATATATATATATATATATATATATATATATATATATATATATATATATATATATATATATATATATATATATATATATATATATATATGTCGTACCTAGTAGCCAGAACTCACTTTTTGGCCTACTATGCAAGTCCAGATTTGCCTAATAAGCCAAGTTTTCATGAATTAATATATTTTCTCTACTTTTCTTCTTATGAAATGATAAAGCTACCCATTTCGTTATGTATGAGGTCAATTTAATTTTTATTGGAGTTAAAATTTACGTAGATATATGACAGAACCTAACCAACCCTACCTAACCTAACCTAACCTATCTTTATAGGTTAGGTTAGGTTAGGTAGGCGAAAAAGTTAGGTTAGGTTAGGTTAGGTAGGTTAGGTAGTCGAAAAACAATTAATTCATGAAAACTTGGCCTATTAGGCAAATCGGGCCTTGCATAGTAGGCTGAGAAGTGCGTTCTGGCTACTAGGTACGACATATATATATATATATATATATATATATATATATATATATATTATATATATATATATATATATATATATATATATATAATATATATATATATATGGAAGGGAGTACCACCTCTGGCTGGAAGAAGGGGGACCCATAGCCTCGGAGGAAATCACACATAACGCATTGGAGGGAATGTAGGTCCCCTCCAATACAGTTTCTGTGTGCTTTTCTCCTACCACCCCCTTCCTTTTTTTTTCTTATGCTTTATTGTGTATTTAAAGGTTACAAAACATACAAGACAAATGCCTAAAGGTTATGGATCTCTTGAAGCTCCTCCGCTTCCGGACAGGAACCGAGGACGCAGCAAGCATTTCCCCTCTGGATCGCCACACTGAGGCGCTGAAACAAAAAACTGCAAGGCCTTGGGTCTCTGGTGACGTCAATGAGCTTGGAACCCAATTCCTTGAGAAATCCCAAGGCACTCTTGCCCCAGGGGCCATGCGTCTCAGACGCTATGGGAACAAAGAGGTATTGACCTGCCAGTCGCCTGTATTTGAGAGATTTTGCTGTTTCCCTATGGTTGGCTGCCCCACCTGCTTGATCAGCTCCGAAGTGTACATAGGTGTCAGCCAGGGTGGATACACATGTGTAGTCCCACACCAACTGTCTACCCTCCTTCCATGAGTATATGGTGATACCATCAGGGCGAAGTGCGATATATATATATATATATATATATATATATATATATATATATATATATATATATATATATATATATATATATATATATATATATATATATATGCGAACAAGCCTGAATGGTCCCCAGGACTATATGCGAATGAAAACTCACACCCCAGAAGTGACTCGAACCCATACTCCCAGGAGCAACGCAGCTGGTATGTACAAGACGCCTTAAACCACTTGACCATCACGACCGGACAAAATGAGGAGATAGCCGAAGATATTTGAACCACCCCACCGCCGGCACTCGGATGGTTATCTTGGGCATAGCATTTTACCAAATCACCTCATTCTTTGGGGCACACGTGAGGAACACAAATGCGAACAAGCCTGAATGGTCCCCAGGACTATATGCGAATGAAAACTCACACCCCAGAAGTGACTCGAGCCCATACTCCCAGGAGCAACGCAACTGGTATGTACAAGACGCCTTAAACCACTTGACCATCACGACCGGACAAAATGAGGTGATAGCCGAAGCTATTTGAACCACCCCACCGCCGGCACTCGGATGGTTATCTTGGGCATAGCATTTTACCAAATCACCTATTCTTTGGGGCACACATGAGGAACACAAATGCGAACAAGCCTGAATGGTCCCCAGGACTATATGCGAATGAAAACTCACACCCCAGAAGTGACTCGAACCCATACTCCCAGGAGCAACGCAACTGGTATGTACAAGACGCCTTAAACCACTTGACCATCACGACCGGACAAAATGAGGTGATAGCCGAAGCTATTTGAACCACCCCACCGCCGGCACTCGGATGGTTATCTTGGGCATAGCATTTTACCAAATCACCTCATTCTTTGGGGCACATGTGAGGAACACAAATGCGAACAAGCCTGAATGGTCCCCAGGACTATATGCGAATGAAAACTCACACCCCAGAAGTGACTCGAACCCATACTCCCAGGAGCAACGCAACTGGTATGTACAAGACGCCTTAAACCACTTGACCATCACGACCGGACAAAATGAGGAGATAGCCGAAGCTATTTGAACCACCCCACCGCCGGCACTCGGATGGTTATCTTGGGCATAGCATTTTACCAAATCACCTCATTCTTTGGGGCACACGTGAGGAACACAAATGCGAACAAGCCTGAATGGTCCCCAGGACTATATGCGAATGAAAACTCACACCCCAGAAGTGACTCGAACCCATACTCCCAGGAGCAACGCAACTGGTATGTACAAGACGCCTTAAACCACTTGACCATCACGACCGGACAAAATGAGGTGATAGCCGAAGCTATTTGAACCACCCCACCGCCGGCACTCGGATGGTTATCTTGGGTATAGCATTTTACCAAATCACCTCATTCTTTGGGGCACACGTGAGGAACACAAATGCGAACAAGCCTGAATGGTCCCCAGGACTATATGCGAATGAAAACTCACACCCCAGAAGTGACTCGAACCCATACTCCCAGGAGCAACGCAACTGGTATGTACAAGACGCCTTAAACCACTTGACCATCACGACCGGTCGTGACCGGTTTTGTCCGGTCGTGATGTTCAAGTGGTTTAAGGCGTCTTGTACATACCAGTTGCGTTGCTCCTGGGAGTATGGGTTCGAGTCACTTCTGGGGTGTGAGTTTTCATATATATATATATATATATATATATATATATATATATATATATATATATATATATATATATATATATATATATATATATATATATATATATATATATTTATATATATATATATATATATATATATATATTTATATATATATATAAATATATATATATATATATATATATATATATATATATATATATATATATATATATATATATATATATATATATATATATATATATATATATATATATATATATGCAGAATAACCCTACCCTACCGTACATGATCTGTATTATCCGTACATGATCTGATGGAAAGCTGTAAAATTTTTCCAGACTCCGAGCAAAGACAAAAGTACAGATGCGAATCCTCAAGGAGTTCCTCTTCGCTGACGACACAGCGATCACCACATACACAGCAGAAGGCTTGCAGAAGCTACTCAACCGCTTTGCCGCAGCCTGTTCCGCATTCGGCCTGACAATCAGCCTACAGAAGACACAGCTGATGGGACAAGATGTCAATGAGCTACCCTGTATAAATATAGCAGACTATGTGCTGGAGGCAGTTCACGAGTGTACCTTGGCTCCACAATCTCAGACATCCTTTCCCTGGACGCTGAGCTCGACAGGCGTATCGGGAAGGCCGCAACAACACTGGCCAGGCTCACAAAGCGCGTTTGGAAAAATGCCAAACTGACAGTACACACCAAGGCACAAGTCTACATGGCATGTGTGGTGAGTACACTTCTCTACGGCTCGGAATCCTGGATCCTGCGCTCTCGCCAGGAGAGACGGCCTTTCCTTTCAAATGCGGAACCTGAGACGCATACTTGACATCACGAGGAAACACCACGTCACCAACAACACTGTACTCGAAAGAACAGGAGTCTCTTCAATGTTCACTCTCCTGAAACAGAGGCGCATGCGATGGCTGGGACATGTCACACGCATGGTCGATGGCCGCATACCGAAGGACCTCTTGTATGGAGAACTGGCATCAGGAAGGAGACCCACCAGAAGACCTCAGCTGCGTTTCAAAGATGCCTGCAAACGCGATCTCAAGCAGATGAACATCGATGAACACTTGGGAAGCAGCAGCTGCGGAAAGATATGCCTAGAGATGTAAAGTGCAGAAGGGACTCCAGCAATTCGAGGATGAACTGAAGAGACAGGCGGAGGATAATAGATTTCAAAGGAGGTCTCGACCACTGTCAGACGCACCCGCTTCGACGTTGATCTACGCTCGCAGCAGTCGAGACTGTCATTCTCGGGTTGGCCTTCACAGCCACAGCAGGCGCTGCATCCAACTAGACTACAACAACTAGACACCCAGGGCACAACTCCATAACCCCACGGGATTGACGGATACCTACTGTTACATATACACATGTGCAATAAAAATCAATCACATAACTAAATGTTGGCAAAATTCACTACTTAATTAACATAAATATATATAATGCTCACCTGTAGTCATGACTGAAATATCTGTAGGATATCACTTAAATTCAAAATGTTGACACTATAGTGATGACTGTTCTCACTAACGTTTGGCCGATGACTGGGAATTATCACCTCATCAGGTTAATTTATATGAAACAAATCGCACGTGACTTAGTCTAGACCTCGCAATGTCATGTGTCGGCGGCCTCTTCTTATGTTGTAGTTGACACTAATGATGGCACGTCTCCTCCACTATTGCGTCGCCATCACCGCTATTGTCGCATCCTTACATCTTCTGTCACGCTAACACTGGTGTCAATAGGAGACTGACGGTAGCATCACTGGTGCCAGGAAGAGAGAGAGACACACCGCCGCAACTGTTGTCACGAAAAGAATGATGCCACCACCACTGGTGTCATGATGACTGTGACGCCGCTGAAGTCAATAAGAAAGCGATGACACTGCCACTGTTCCAGTGAAGAGAGTAATGCCGCTATTTCCTGCGTCAATGATCGTGACGGCGCCACAACTGGTGTCGTTAACACAGTAACCGTGTCCCCGATGGTGTCTTAAAGAGTGTGACATCGTCACTATTTGTCATGAACAGAGTGACGCCGCCACCCATAGTGTTATGGAACAGAGTGATGCTGCCACTAATAGTGTCATGAACAGAGCGACGCCGCCACCAATAGTGTCATGAATAGAGTGACGCCGCCGCCAATAGTGTCATGAACAGTGTGACGTCGCCACCATTAGCGTCATGAACAGAGTGACACCGCCGCCAATAGTGTCATGAGCAGAGTGACGCCGCCAACAATAGTGTCATGAACAGAGTGACGCCGCCGCCAATAGTGTCATGAACAGAGTGACGCCGCCACCAATAGTGTCATGAACAGAGTGACGCCGCCGCCAATAGTGTCATGAGCAGAGTGACGCCGCCACCAATAGTGTCATGGAACAAAGTGACGCCGCCACCAATAGTGTCATGAACAGAGTGACGCCGCCGCCAATAGTGTCATGAACAGTGTGACGCCGCCACCAATAATGTCATGAACAGAGTGACACCGCCACCGCTGGTGTCACGAGCAGAGTGACGCCGCCACAGATAGCGTCACGAACAGAATGACGCGGCCGCAATAGTGTCATGAACAGAGTGACGCCGCCGCCAATAGTGTCATGAACAGAGTGACGCCGCCACCAATAGTGTCATGAACAGAGTGACGCCGCCGCCAATAGTGTCATGAACAGTGAGACGCCGCCACCAATAGTGTCATGAACAAAGTAACGCCACCTCCAATAGTGTCACGAACAGAATGACTCCGCAACCAACAGTGTCATGAACAGAGTGACGCCACCTCCAATAGTATCACTCTGTTCATGACAGTATTGTCGGCGGCGTCACTCTGTTCATGACACTATTAGTGGCGGCGTCACTTTGTTCCATGACACTATTGGTGGCGGCGTCACTCTGCTCATGACACTATTGGCGGCGGCGTCACTCTGTTCATGTCACTATTGGTGGCGGCGTCACTCTGTTCCATAACACTGTTGGTGGCGGCGTCACTCTGTTCATGCCACTTTTGGTGGCGGTGTCACTCTGTTCATGTCACTATTGGTGGCGGTGTCACTCTGTTCATGACACTATTGGTTAGGGAATCACTCTGTTCATGACACTTTTGGTGGCGGTGTCACTCTGTTCATGACACTATTGGTTAGGGAATCACTCTGTTCATGACACTTTTGGTGGCGGTGTCACTCTGTTCATGACACTATTGGTTAGGGAATCACTCTGTTCATGACACTTTTGGTGGCGGTGTCACTCTGTTCATGACACTTTTGGTGGCGGTGTCACTCTGTTCATGACACTTTTGGTGGCGGTGTCACTCTGTTCATGACACTATTGGTGGCGGTGTCACTCTGTTCATGACACTTTTTGTAGCGGCGTCACTCTGTTCATGACACTTTTGGTGGCGGCGTCACTCTGTTCATGACACTTTTGGTGGCGGCGTCACTCTGTTCATGACACTTTTGGTGGCGGCGTCACTCTGTTCATGACACTTTTGGTGGCGGTGTCACTCTGTTCATGACACTATTGGTTAGGGAATCACTCTGTTCATGGCACTATTTGTAGCGGCGTCATTCTGTTCATGACACTATTGGTGGCGGCGTCTCTCTGTTCACCTACACTTTTGGTGACGGCGTCACTCTGTTCATGACACTAATGATGGCGGCGTCACTCTGTTCATGACACTAATGGTGGCGGCGTCAGTCTGTTCATGATACTAATGGTGGCGGCGTTACTCTGTTCATGACACTAATGGTGGCGGCGTCACTCTGTTCATGACACTATTGGCGGCGGCGTCACTCTGTTCATGACACTATTGGCGGCGGCGTCACTCTGTTCATGACACTATTGGTGGCGGCGTCACTCTGTTCCATATCACTAATGGCGGTGGCGTCACTCTGTTCCATAACACTATTGGTGACGGCGTCATTCTGTTCATGACACTAATGGTGGCGGCGTTACTCTGTTCATGACACTATTGGTGACAGCGTCACTCTGTTCCAAAACACTATTGGTAACGGCGTCACTCTGTTCATGACACTAATGGTGGCGGCGTCACTCTGTTCAAGACACTATTGGTGGCGGCGTCACTCTGTTCATGACATTATTAGTGGCGGCGTCACTCTGTTCATGACACTATTGGTGGCGGCGTCACTCTGTTCAGGACACTATTGGTGGTGGCGTCACTCTGTTCCATAACACTATTGGTTACGGCGTCACTCTGTTCATGACACTAATGGTGACGGCGTCACTCTGTTCATGACACTATTGGTGGCGGCGTCACTCTGTTCATGACACTTTTGGTGGCGGCGTCACTCTGTTCATGACACTTTTGGTGGCGGTGTCACTCTGTTCATGACACTATTCGTTAGGGAATCACTCTGTTCATGACACTATTGGTGGCGGCGTCACTCTATTCATGACACTATTTGTGGCGGCGTCATTCTGTTCATGACACTATTGGTGGCGGCGTCACTCTGTTCATGACACTATTGGTGGCGGCGTCACTTTGGGCATGACATTTTTGATGTCGGTGTCACTCTGTTCATGACACTATTGGTGGCGGCGTCACTCTATTCATGACACTATTTGTGGCGGCGTCATTCTGTTCATGACACTATTGGTGGCGGCGTCACTCTGTTCATGACACTATTGGTGGCGGCGTCACTTTGGGCATGACATTTTTGATGTCGGTGTCACTCTGTTCAAGACACTATTGGTGGCGGCGTCACTCTGTTCATGACAATAATGGTGGCGGCGTCACTCTGTTCATGACACTAATGGTGGCGGCGTCACTCTGTTCATGACACTATATGTGGCGGCGTCACTCTGTTCATGACACTATTGGTGGCGGCGTCACTCTGTTCATGACACTTTTGGTGGCGGTGTCACTCTGTTCATGACACTTTTGGTGGCGGCGTCACTCTGTTCATGACACTTTTGGTGGCGGCGTCACTCTGTTCATGACACTTTTGGTGGCGGCGTCACTCTGTTCATGACACTATTGGTGGCGGCGTCACTCTATTCATGACACTATTTGTGGCGGCGTCATTCTGTTCATGACACTATTGGTGGCGGCGTCACTCTGTTCATGACACTATTGGTGGCGGCGTCACTCTGTTCATGACACTTTTGGTGGCGGCGTCACTCTGTTCATGACACTTTTGGTGGCGGCGTCACTCTGTTCATGACACTTTTGGTGGCGGCGTCACTCTGTTCATGACACTTTTGGTGGCGGCGTCACTTTGGGCATGACACTTTTGATGTCGGTGTCACTCTGTTCATGACACTATTCGTTAGGGAATCACTCTGTTCATGACACTATTGGTGGCGGCGTCACTCTATTCATGACACTATTTGTGGCGGCGTCACTCTGTTCATCTACACTTTTGGTGGCGGCGTCACTTTGGGCATGACACTATTGGTGGCGGCGTCAATTTGGCATGACACTTTTGGTGTCGGTGTCACTCTGTTCATGACACTATTGGTGGCGGCGTCACTCTTCATGACACTATTGGTGGCGGCGTCACTTTGGGCATGACACTTTTGATGTCGGTGTCACTCTGTTCATGACACTATTGGTGGCGGCGTCACTTTGGGCATGACACTTTTGGTGTCGGTGTCACTCTGTTCATGACACTATTGGTGGCGGCGTCACTTTGGGCATGACACTTTTGGTGACGGCGTCACTCTGTTCGTGACACTTTTGGTGGCGGCGTCACTTTGTTCATGACACAATTTGTGGCGGCGTCACTCTGTTCATGACACTATTGGTGGCGGCGTCACTCTGTTCATGGCACTATTGGTGACGGCGTCACTCTGTTCATGACACTTTTGGTGACGGCGTCACTCTGTTCATGACACTTTTGGTGGCGGCGTCACTTTCTTCATGACACAATTGGTGGCGGCGTCACTCTGTTCATGACACTAATGGTGGCGGCGTCACTCTGTTCATGACACTAATGGTGGCGGCGTCACTAAGTTCATGACACTAATGGTGGCGGCGTCACTCTGTTCATGACACTAATGGTGGCGGCGTCACTCTGTTCATGACACTAATGGTGGGGGCGTGACTCTGCTCATGACACTAATGG
>WNGS01139213.1:0-27403 GCA_020271785.1 Procambarus virginalis
TAAAACTTTTTGCGTGTCAGAGTGGGGGACAACATGGAATAGCCATTAACGAACTCGGAATGAGGGAATGGTTATTTGTGAGAAGTATTGGCTCACTCTGTGGATTTCTGATTTTGGGTTGGTATGGCTGACATCCAGACACCGTTGTCACGTATAGATAGGATTAGAGCCCAATATGGACATCTATGAACCTGTAACAAACCTTGTTGACTGTACGGTTGAGAGGCGGGACGAGGGAGCCAGAGCTCAACCCACTGCAAGTACACGCTAGGGAAGGTACAACTAGTGTAGGGCACAAGGCACACACACAAACACAAACACACAAGCCAACACAGAGCACTGTAGCAACGGGTGGGAGCAGCACACGCGACTTCAGTGAAGGTCCGGCTGCGAAATTCAATCAATTTATTCGGGGCAATTGCAAGGAGCAATAGAGGCTAGATCTTGAGTCACTCTAGCCCTCTCGCAGTGTGTGCCTAGCAGGGTGCTACATAGCAGAGGCATATCGCTAGCGATAGGGCAAAGAAACCAAAGTGGAGATAGTGGCATCACCAGTGCATATACAGTGTAGAGAACCGCGTGGAGCGAAACCTCCGACCGGACGGCCCAGCGTGGGACGACCCGCTCGTGCACCTGCCTGATTGAGTGGTTTCGTTGGTGGTGACTGTGACAGTGGGTACAGCAATTCTATGCCTGAACACTGTAACAAGCAAAGCAGATTGAACTTGGATACCTACAACGATACCAGTAGGTGGGGTCACTATCCAGAGTCTTCAGGTCGGTAGATAGAGAAGAACCCGCCATCATCAATCTACTAGAACTTAGTGAATCACCAAGTGGGAGCGACGACGGATCACCATCGTCAACTCCATATAGCGTCATTACTACTCATCTAGTTGTGTAGACCCAACGGGGTCTGTCCTGGTGGGGATACCTCACACTTCTACCGTCCTGGGTCAATTAAATGGTCAGGGACGTGTCACGTGGGTACAAATATTCCATCAAAGTCTATTGGTCAGGATAGCTAATATATTTAAAATCTCAAAGTGGCCCATTTTAGGTAGAAGTTAACACTAACGGGAACTTGTGACACACGCACAGTCAACCTCCAGTGCCACGCAGCACTCCCTACGCGCAACTGTCATGCATGCAGGCCGTCCATCGCGATGTATCGCTACCACACATGCACTGCACCCCCTGCCGCAAAAATCGCACACACACACATGCCACAATAAAAACGTTCATGTGAGGGAAGAAAGGTGGATAACTCGCTTGTACCGAACCAGGGGCATGAATGACCGCACTATCCGTCACCTTCCTCTTGACGTTACCCCCTCCATACGGACCTGATTCCTGACACTTGGTTCAGCATGTAGCCATAGTTCGTCCTCCTTCAGGTTCCTCCCCTCGCATCCTCCCCTTGACACACAGCTCTCCCTTCTCTTCCTCATCTCCTATCTGTCATGCATCGCCTTCTCCTCCCCCTTCCTTCTTCCCACATCGCGGCTCGCCTTCCATCTCTCCTCGGGCCTACTCGGTTCCTCTCTCTATGTATCTAACCTCTCATCTCGCTCGCTCGTTATATCTTCCGTATTTAATGCTCGCGCTCCCTCCTCTCTCTCACTCAGTCTCTTTCTCTCTCTCCCATCTCCTCTTCTCGTCTCAAATCTCTCGCTCTCTAGCATCCGCGGTTCTCTCTCCTCTTCTTCTTTCTTCTTCTGATCCTCCCTCTCTCACCTCCCTGTTTGTGGTTGGCCTGTCCCCCCCCACGCCCACCCCGCTCTGCCTTTCTGACAAATCCTATCAAGGCACAACTATGAACAGGGTCATGAATGACAGCCAGATGTAACAGGGGAACAGGAAAAAGTCCGAGTGACGAAATGAAGGAAATGTTCACCCAGTTTCTGGAGGACATCAAGAGTGAGATGCAGGAAAAGATGCAGGAAATGAAGAATGAAATAAGCAACCTAAAAAGAGAGCTGACAGCAGCAAAGGAGGAGATTAGAGCCCTCAAAGAGAACAGTATCGATGCTGAGACTCACATAATTACCCAGGGAGAAGGTGGTAATAGTATTTTGGAAGAGAATGCCACAATAAAAGCAACATTTGCAGAAATGCTAAAAAACAACTCTGAAGTAATGTCTGCAGTGATGGAGGTAGCCATGAAAGCAGCCACCTCACAGGAAGCGGCATGCTCCACTAGCCAGCTGCTGGAAAGGAAAAGATCAGTGGTAGCTGTGGGTATTAAAGGGCAGGAAGGCTCTAATAGGAAGGAGTGGAATGATAAGGACAAAGCGGCAGTGAATGAAATGCTGAAGGCACTAGACATGGAAGGGGCTGAGCATAGCATTGAGAAGGTTTTCAGGCTAGGCTGGTACAAAAAAGACCGAGACCATGTGTTAAAGATAATGTTTGCAAACGAGAACACAAAGGAGATGATTCTAACAAAGAAAACCCACCTGCAACATGTGGGAGAATTAAAAAAAGTATTCCTCCAGAGGGAGATGATGAAGGAGGAGAGGGCCATGATGGCAGAAGCAAGGAAGAAGTGCAGGGCGAGAGGGGAAAACCAGGAAATCACAGCTCCCAACTCATCACCTCCAGAGGCAAGGGGGGAATCCACAACCAGCTACCCAGTAACACCAGCGAGGAGGGCAACCCCACCACCCTCCTCTGCATAGAAACCCCCCCCTACCCTAAACCATCCCTGCCCCCACTCAAATACCCAGCCAAATCTCCCTCCCCCCCACACCCAATCCCCACCCTTCTACCCCTCCCCTCCTCCTGCCGAGTCCCCACTCCCCCCTTTCCTTCCTGTCCCCCCGCCCTGTCCCTCCCCCTTCACTCGACCCCCCACCCCTCATCCCAGTATCCTCTGCAACCCTGTTATCCACCTCACAAATCCTCACACCCATCGAACAGCTTTCCCCAGCAGCAGTACACTCACCAAGGGGGAATTTGAGAAAGGACAGAAGAAAGCGAGCCTCAAAGCAATGTACACTAACATAGATGGAATTACAAATAAAGCAAATGAACTTGGAGAATGGGTACTAGCAGAAAACCCAGACATAATAGCTCTCACAGAAACAAAGCTAACGAAAACCATAACAAATGCAGTGTAGGACTATTATGTTATGAGAAAGAGAGAGAAGGAAGAGGTGGTGGTGGTGTAGCCCTGCTGGTAAGAAAAGGCTGGGATTTTGAGGAGATGGTTGTTCAGGGATGTGAAGGTTTCAGTGACTACATAACAGGTACAATAATAACTGGAGGGCAAAAAATTATAGACATAGTCATATATAATCCACCACCAAATGACAGAAGACCCAGACAGGAATAAGATAGAAACAACATGGCCACCATTAACGTAATAGAGAGAGCAGCTTCTGTTGCTAGCTGGAATGGATCTGGACTACTAATTATGGGAGACTTCAACCATGGGAAGATAGATTGGAAGAACGGAGACCCGCATGGAGGACCAGAAACATGGAGAGCTAAGCTGTTGGACTTGGCAACAAGAAACTTTCTAAGCAATCACATCAAGGAACCAACAAGAATGAGAGGAGAAGATGAACCAGCAATGCTTGATTTGATATTTACCCTAAATGAGTGGGATATAAGGGAAGTCAAGATGGAAGCACCCTTGGGAATGAGTGATCACAGTGTATTGAACTTTGAGTACCTGGTAGAGCTAGGAATTATATACCCCAAAAAAGAACTACGAAACAAAAGGCTGGCATACCGAAAGGGAAATTATGAGGAAATGAGAAGCTTCCTATGGGAAATACCTTGAGACACAGACCTCAGAGCTAAGACTGTACAAGATATGATGGTCTATGTCACCCAAAAGTGTCAGGAGGCAGTAAGCAGATACATCCGGACCAAAAGGAAAAATCCGAGAAGCAAAAGAAGAATCCATGGTATAACACGGCATGTATGGAAGCAAAGAAACTGAACAAAAGGGCGTGGAGGAACTTCCGGAATAACAGAACACCAGAAAGCAGAGAGAGATACCAGAGAACCAGGAATGAGTATGTCAGGGTGAGAAGATAAGCAGAGAAAAGTTATGAAAATGATATAGCAAACAAAGCCAAGACCGAATCACAGCTACTCCACAGTCACATCAGAAGGAAAACAACAGTGAAAGAACAGGTAGTGAAACTTAGAACAGGCGAGGACAGTGTCATGTTCACAGAAAATGGTACCATCCGTTTTCTATGTGCGGCGGCTGGGACGCCAGGAGAGAATGTAAACAAAGCTACAGGACACCTACCAGCTTGGGAGCTACTATAGTCACGTAATCAGTTTAAGTATTAAAGTCAGTAACCAGGAATGACTTTACATCAACTCTACAACCAAGACTTCGTCCGCTATATACAAACACCACATTGGCGACGAGGATGAACTGGGAATGCAGGATTGTTCAACTATTTGTTCAAAAACACAAGGAAGAAGCATGCTGTCTCGCCCAGAGGAGGAAGGAGAAGCTGTGAGCACCATACCCGATGCTGTATGCTAACCAATGCTTTGTGCTAACCATTGCTGTGTGCTAACCATTGCTGTGTGCTAACCAATGCTGTGTGCTACTCAAGCTGTGCTGACTGAAGCTGTGATAGAGGAATCTGCCGACGCTGTGTACGAAACGACGCTTTGATGTGTACAAAACCTGATGTTTTGGTTACGAAACGACGCTTCGTGCTACAAAATTCTTCACACTGTGAACTGACTGCTGTACCAACTGCTGTACCAACTGCTGACAACTGCTGTGCCAACTGCTGACAACTGCTGTGCCAACTGCTGTACCAACTGCTGACAACTGCTGTAACAACTGCTGACAACTGCTGTGGTGCTGTGAGTAGGAACAACACATGTACACAAGGGCTAGGTAAGAAGTCAGTTGCTGCTATATTGTGCACTGTTGTGAACTTGTGCATTAAAATGCTTGTGTGCTTTGCAAAATTAAAGTAATTACAGTGAATTCGTAAATAACATATACAGTGCAGTAAGTGTTATATATTCTGAGGAACATTTTAAGTGATAAGTTTACATTTATTCAGTAAAAATGGCAAATATACCTCAGTTTCCTGCATTTGATCCTGACTGTGACCAGACAAACCTGTCACAGAGGTGGACCAAATGGCTTAAAAGGTTTGAAAATTTTTTGATAGTTTCTGACATTAAAAGTGCTGAAAGAAAGCGTGTCTTTCTACTTCATTATGCAGGTGATAGAGTTTGTGACATCTTTGATACACTGAAAGACACTGGTGGTGCCAAAGATTATGACACTGCCAAAGCCAAATTAACTGAGCATTTCAAACCAAGGCAAAATACTGCTATGGAAATTATGCATTTCAGGAGAGCGAAACAACTCTCTAATGAAACTGTTGATCAATACCATACACGTCTGCAGGGTTTAGCAGCCCATTGTGAGTTTGCTGATGTTGACAAAGAAATCAAACAGCAAATAATTGAAACATGCACATCTACACGTCTCCGTCGAAGAGCTCTAGAACTTGTTGATGATGAAAGTTCTCTTACCAAGATACTGGACATGGCTCGTCGAATGGAAGATGCTGCACGTGATGCTCGTGTCATGGAGTGCAGTGCCAACAACGGTTCTGCCACTGTTACTAACAGTGATGAGGTATGTAAGGTTCAGGGAGGACACCGTGATCATAGAAGATATCATGCCAAACCTAACATTAATTGAGCCGAGAACCACATCACAACTGGAGTCATGGAACAAGACTCAAGCAGTCACAACGACTCACATCAGAGGTGTCAACAATAAATGTTACAATTGTGGAGGAGACTACCCACACCAATAATGTTTGTCCTGCTCAAGGTAAGAAGTGCTATGAGTGTAGAAAACTAGGTCATTTTGGTGCTGTGTCGTTCCGCACTAAAGAAACCACAGTCAATGAATAAAAGCACTGTACGAGGATCAGGTCATAGGGTCGAGGTGGCAAACACAATATTGCACCTCAAATCAAGAATGTTAATAATATACAAGACAACATTTCATTACAACCAGTCTCAGATGACAGTGAATGTGATTATTTTATGGAGTACAAGCAATCACAGAATGGAATGATCTTCCAAACAACCCAGAGACTATAGTATACATTGCTGGTATTTCTCAAAGTTCTCATTGACACTGGATCAAACATTGACACCATTGCTGAGTGCCACTATGAAAATTTAAAAAACAGTTCCCAAAGCTTGAAAACTACAATGGCAAAGCCACTGCCTATGCTTCAAAGGTAGCCTTACAGTGATTGGAACTTTCACTGCAGAGATTAAGTCAAAGAGTGCAATGCTCACTACTACATTCCATGTTGTTAGGAATGCAAAGGAGTCTCTACTCAGTTACAAGACTTCAACCAAATTGGGCTACTTCAGCTTTCTAATGCTGTAGCAGTGGAATCTGCAAACAATGTTGATGGTATTGTTGCTGAATTTTTGATCGATTTGAACCAATGATTGTTCTACTGATAGCAAAGTTCAGCTGCACATTAACCCAGATGTAATTCAAGTTGCCGAGGAATATGTACACTCTGTAACCTGTGATGCAGTCCCTAAGGCTCTCACTCTTGATGAAATCCGTACTGCAACCCTAGAGGACCCAACTCTGCAAGCAACAGTGGATGCATTGACTAAGAAAAAGTTTCCACGCATCCCACCCTCAGGAGTTGACCAAGATGCATTCAAAGCACTTGAACGCATCCAGACAGAATTAAGTGTTACGCAACAACGCGACACCGTGCTGCGAGGTACTCGTATCGTCATTCCAGCTGTTCTCCAGCAACGTGCTCTGAAGCTTGCACATCAAGGACACCAAGGTCTTGTTAGGACCAAACAGCTGCTACGAGAAAAGGTGTGGTTTCCTGGCATTGATCGTCAAGCAAAGGACATGCATGATGCCTGTGTCCCTTGCCAAGCTGCAGTGGATACTTCAAGACCAACACCTCTACAACCTTCACCACTACCTGCTGCACCATGGACGGAAGTATCGATGGACTTCTGCGGACCGCTACCAACTGGAGAGTACTTGATGGTAGTCATTGATGATCACTCACGTTATCCAGAAGTAGAAATCATCACTTCCACATCTGCAAAGGCTGTCATCCCGAAACTCGACAAGATCTTTTCAAACTTTGGCATTCCTGAAGTTGTCAAGACGGACAATGGACCGCCATTCAATGGACAAGACTTCGTCAACTTTGCTGAGCATATTGGATTCAAACACCGCCGTGTGATGCCACTACATCCTCAAGCAAATGGAGAAGTCGAGAGATTCATGCAACCTCTCATGAAAGCGGTACGCTGTGCTCATGCCGAAGGACGATCCTGGAAACAAGCTATGTATGCTTTTCTCAGGAACTACCGTGCAACACCGCATGGAACACTGGGCAAGTCGCCTGGCGAACTTTTATTTGGACGTCCTATGAGATCGCACTACCTGTCATGCCAGCCAAGGTAACGGATAAACGTCTCGCTCAGAAGGATGCACTAGCCAAGGGCAAAATGAAAATTGCTCATGATCAACGTGCAAAGGAACAATTCATAAAGGTTGGAGATACTGTTCTCGTTAAAAAGAAAAAAGAGGGAAGCTAGATATGCCGTATGATACAAAACCATATAAAGTGATTAGTGTAAAAGGAACTATGGTAACAGCGAGTAATAGAGATCATAGTATAACACGTAATATGGCTTATTTCAAAGTGATTCCAACTAGTGTAGAAAATGATGAAGTGAAAAGTCGTGCAAAGAAAAAAAAAATGAGTTATAACTCGATAAACAATTCATCAAGGATATTCTTGTTTTAAGGACTCTCGTCCTAAACGTCATGTTAAACGCCCTAANATATATATATATATATATAATATATATATATATATATATATATATTTATATATTGTGTGTGTGTGTGTGTGTGATATATATAGTGTGTGAGAAATACTCACACACACACACACAAACATGTGTGTGTGTGTGTGTGTGTGTGTGTGTGTGTGTGTGTGTGGTGTGTGTGTGTGTGTGTGTGTGTGTGTGTGTGTGTGTGTTTCCAGCACACACATTGACAGTTGAGAGACAGGCCGAAAGAGCAGAGGCTCACACCCCAGCAAGCACAACTAGGTGAATACACACAGCAAAACAGAGACCAGCCCAGCAGAAAGGAGATACAAGGACTAAAACGCAGTTACTGAGTCCCTAAAGAGGTAGGGATGGAGAGGGCTGACTACAATGTCAAAAAGGTTTACAGGCTTGGAGAGTACAACAAGGACAGGACCGATTGATAAAGGTGGTATTCATGAGCGCAAAACACAAAAGAGGACCTCTTAGCAAAGAAGAGCGGACTAGCAACTGTACCGAAGTTGCAAAAAGTTTTCCTGCAGAGGGATATGACAAGGGAAGGGAGAACGAGGGCAGGAGATGCGAGGAAGGAGCGCAGGGAAAAAGAAAGGAGTCAAGGAACCAAGACCCCAACCCCTACAATCCCAGAGGGGAGTGGGGGAACCCTCCACAAGAAATTCAACAGCCACAGTGAGAGGAGCACCACCCCCACCTTACACCCAATGGGAGGACCAAAAGTAGTAGTAGCAGTAATATATAACCCTCCACCAATGACAGAAGACCCAGGCAAAGAGTATGACAACAACAACATGACAGTTAACACTATAATTGGGAGGGCACCCTCTGCTGCCTGTAAAAATAGATCCCATCTGCTCATCATGAGGGACTTTAATCATGGAAGGACAGACTGGGAAAACAAAGAACTGCATGGAGGTAAGGATAAATGGAGAGCTAAACTATTGGAGGTAGCGACAAGAAACTTCTTAAGCCAGCATGTCAGGGAACCCACAAGGATGAGAGGAAACGATGAACCAGCAAAACTTGACCTAATCTTCACTCTGAACGACTCCGACATAAGGGATATCGGTTTCGAGGCACCCATAGGAATGCGCGACCACAGTGTACTGACGTTTGATTGTAAGGTTGAAGAAGGGATAAGGAACTCGTGGAGGGGAACTGAAAACAAAATGCTGGCATTCCGAATGGGAAACTATGAGGAGATCAGAAAATTCCTACCAGATATAACATGGAAAACAGAGCTTAGAGGAAAGACGACCCAAGACATGATGGACTACATCACGGAGAAGTGTTAGGAGGCAGCAGACAATTTTGTCCAGTCCAAAAGGAAAACAACGAAATGCTGAAGAGAAACCCATGGTTTAACCAGAGATGTAGGCTAGCTAAGCAGCAAAGTAAAAGGGTGGAGAAACTATAGGACACAACAGGACACTTGAGAGCAGAGAAAGATACTGGAGTGCCAGGAATGAATATGACAGATTGAGAAGAGAGGCAGAAGGGCAATACAAAAAGGACATCACAAGCATGGCAAAGACTCAATCTAAATTGCTGCTCAGCCACATCAGGAGAAAAACAACAGTAAAGGAACAGGTGATGAAATTGAGGATACGGACAGACAGATTCACTGCAAATGACAAGGAAGGGTGCTAGGAACTGAATGAGAAATTCCAGAAGGTCTTCCCAATAGACCAAGGGGACGTTCCAGAGATAAGAGAAGGAATAGCTAACCAGGAACCACTAGAAGAGTTTAAGATTACCAGTGAGGATGTAAGGAAGCTCCTGCTAGAGTTGGATGTGACAAATGCTATAGGCCCGGATGGAATCTCCACATTGATACTAAAGGAAGGAGCAGAAGCACTGTGTCTGCCACTCTCCATAGTGTTTAACAAATCACTGGTACTAGGGGAATTGCCAGAAATTTGGAAGACTGCTAATGTACTCCTGATATACAAGAAGGGGGATAGACAGGAAGCACTGCACTACAGTCCAGTGTCCCTAATTTGCATACCAAGCAAGCAGATGGAGAAGATTGTGCGAAAAAAGCTTGTGGAACTTCTGGAGCGAAAGAGTTTTGTAACACAGCATCAACATGGCTTCAGAGATGGCAAGTCCTGCCTCACAGGATTAGATAAATTCTATGACCAGGCAACAAAAATCAGGCAAGAAAGAGAGGGCTGGGCAAACAGCATATTTTTGGATTGCCAGAAAGCCTTTGACAGTACCACACAAAAGGCTGTAGATGATAGAGCCCAGTAGGCTCAGGAATCTGTACACCAGTTGATTAACGGTTGCGAGGCGGGACCAAAGAGCCAAAATTCAACCCCCGCAAGCACAACTAGGTGAGTACACACACACACACACGCATATTGTGTGGGGGGGGGGGCTGATAGCAGAGAGGACATCACTCTGGACTCGTAATTCTAGGGTCCAGGTTTAATCTCCGGTGATGGCAGAAACAAAATGAGCAGTTTCTTTCACCCTGATGTGCCTATTACCTAGCAGTAAATAGGTACCTGGGAGTTAGACAGCTGTTACAGGCTGCTTCCTGGGTGTGTGTGTGTGTGTGTGTGTGTGTGTGTGTTTGTGGGGGGAAAATAGCAGTTAGTAACAGTTGAATGAGTGAAAGTTGAGAGGCGGGCCGAAAGAGCAGAGCTCAAACCCCATAAACACAACTTGATGAATACAACTAGGTGAGTAGTACACACACACACTTAGTAAAGCTAAGACCCAACCAAAACTGCTCCACAGCCAGATCAGGAGGAAAACAGCAGTGAAGCAACGAGTGACGAAACTGAGAAAAGGGGAGAATAGATACACAGAGAAAGACAAGGAGGTGTGTGAAGAACTCAACAAGGAGAAGCCCCTGCACTATATGAGGAGGCAAACCAAGCAACCTTGGAGGAACTTGACCTCACCAGTGATGAGGTCAAAAGGAATCTTCAGGCGATTAGTTACAATAACGTGGCTGAAGAATGTTGAAATGCGAATGTTCACAATTGACTTGAGAATGGTCAAGAACGAACTCAAACATCGTCGTCCCTTCACCTTCTAGTGTGTGGTCTGGTCAATATCATCAAAAGGAATCTGTTGGAGCTGAATGTGACAAAAGATGTTGAACCGGACTGAATCTCACCATGGATACTAAAAGAAGATGCAGAGGCACTAAGTGTGCCATTCTCTATGGTGTATAACAGGTCACTGGAAACAGGAGACCTACCGGAAAGTTAGAAGACAGCTAATGTAGTCCCAATATACAAAAAGGGTGACAGGCAAGAGGCACTGAACTACAGGCCAGTTTCCTTAACTTGTATTACATGCAAGGTGATGGAGAAGATCGTGAGAAAAAGGCTCGTAGAGCATATTGAGGGAAATAGCTTTGTAACACAACACCAGCACGGGTACAGAGAAGGTAAATCGTGCCTCGAGGTCTTAATTGAATTCTATGAACAAGCAACAAAGATTATGAAAGAAAGGGAAGGGTGGACAAACTGCATATTCATGGACTGTCAGAAAGCCTTTGACACAGTACCTCACACAAGGCTGTTACAAAAGTTAGAGCAATAGGCAGGAGTTAGGTAAGGTGCTCCAGTGGAGAAGGGAGTATCTAAGCAACAGGAAACTGTGAGGGGGAGACATCAGAGTGGCGAGATGTCACCAACGATGTTCCACAGGGGTACAGAGAAAGGGGTCTGATGGCTGAGTGGACAGCGCTCAGGATTCGTAGTCCTAAGGTTCCGGGTTCGACCTCCTGCGGAGGCGGAAACAAAGGGACTGAGTTTCTTTCATCCTGATGCATCTATTTACCTAGCAGTAAATTTGTACTCTGGGAGTTAGACAGCTGCTACGGGCTACTTCCTGGGGCTGTGTAAAATAAGAAGGCCTGGTCGAGGACCGGGCCGCCGGGAAACTAAGCCCCCGAAATCATGTCATGATAACCTCAAGAAAAATGGCTGTGTACTTGGTCCTATCCTGTTTCTAATATATGTAAAAAACCTTCCAGAGGGTATAGACTCATACCTCTCAATGTTTGCTGATGATGCAAAAATTATGAGAAGAATCAAGATAGGTGAAGATAGACAGAGACTACAGGACGACCTGGACAAACTGGTGGAATGGTCTAGAAAATTACTACTAAATCTCAATTCAGGAAAATGTACAGTAATGAAATTAGGTGAAGGGATCAGGAGGCTGAGCACAAGGTACCATCTGGGAGGTGAAATCCTACAAGTGTCAAATAGAGAAAAATCTGGGGGTTGATATCACACCGAACCTGTCCCCAGCGGCCCACGTCAAAAGGATATCATCAGCGGCAAATGCTAGACTGGCCAACATAAGAACTGCCTTTAGAAACTTGAGAAAGGAATCGTTTAGGACCATCTATACCATTTATATCAGACCAATCCTGGAATATGTAGCTCCAGCTTGGAGTCCATATATAGTTAAACACAAGACAAAGTTATTGAAGATTCAGCAGTATGCAACCAGACTATTCCCAGAACTGAGAGGTATGTGCTACGAGAAAAGGTTATGGGAGCTAAATCTCATGTCCCTCGAAAACAGAATAGTAAGGGGAGACATGATAACCACCTATAAAATTCTCGGGAATTGACAGGTTGGACAAAGACGAACTCTTTACCATGTGTGGAACACGAAAAAGGGGACACATGTGTAAACTTAGTACCCAAATGAGCCACAGAGACCTTAGAAAGAATTTGTTCAGTTCAGAGTAGTTATCAAATGGAATTCATTAAGCAGTGATGTAGTGAAGGCAGACTCCATACGCAGTTTCATATGTAGATTTGATAGAGCACATTAGGCTCAAGAATATGTACACCAGTTGATTGACAGTTAAGAGGCAGGGACAAATCGCCACACCTCACGACCCACAAGCCCAACTAGGTGAGCACACATCCACACACACACAAACACACACACACACAAACACACAGTCTTGGGTCAGCCTTGATAGTGAGCAGACGTGTAGGGTCAACGATCCGCGTATACCGAGGGAATAATAGGGTCAAGTGAGCGGGTGTACTTTGCAGTGAGAATCGGGTCAGTGTAAATCGAACAATGGCATTGTAATGCAACACATTGATCACAGCTCGTGGAGAATTATCTTAGTGAATTTAGAGAAGATAGCTAGTGAAGATCAACTTCTTGAGGCATCATCAGTTGCATCAGCCGGGACCCACGTGGAGACATGAAGACCTCACAGGATTACCGACGAAACGCAGTGTATTCACCTGGAGTGCTTGCGGGGGGGCTGGCTGGTAAGTGTCTCTCATAAGTCTCCAACAGTGTGCAAGGTTTATATAATATCATATCGTAGAAGCTAATGCATTCCATTCAATAATACAATCGTAAGTGGTAGACAGGTAACAGGGACAGCAACTGTGAGCTCACTGGGAACCCAGATAAGCCGCTAATCCCCCTGCCGTAATCTGAAGACAACACCTCACCCACCTCCTTTTAACCCTCATCTCATTCTCCCAATACACTCCCCCCCCAATCCCACTCTCCCCTACCACTGACTAAATGTACACATGCGTGTGCGCGTACGCACACACACACACACACACACACACACACACACACACACACACACACACACACACACACACACACACACACACACACACACACACCACCCTCCCTCTCTCTCTCTCTCTCTCTCTCTTGGAGAATGGGATTGGAGCATTGGTAGGAAATGCCTCTGTACCTGAAACATTTGCGGAAAGACTGAGAAAGAGCACAGCAGCAATGGACACAGTGAGGGAGGTAGCCATGCAAGCAGCTACCTCACAGGAAGCAGCGAGGTGCACCAGTCAGCTGATGGAGAGAAAAAGATCAGTGGTAGTTGTAGGCATTAAAGAACAGGAAGCATCCAATAGGCAGAAATGGAATAGCAAGAATAGAGAGGCAGTACATGGGCTACTGAAGGGGTTACAGATAGAAGGGGCTGAACAAAACATTGAGAAGGTTTTCAGGTTGGGCTGGTGCAACAAGGACAGAAACCGATTGGTAAAGGTGGTGTTTACAAATGAGGCCTCCAAAGTNCCTCAGTGTCAGTGCTCTCGGAAGGAGAAGCAGGGAAGGTCTCACTGTGGCTGTATGGACCTGTAAATGAGGTGAAATGGTTAACACAGTGGGAGGAACCCCATGGTAGGGCTTGAGTAAATTAATGTGGCACAGCTGGGTCTTCCGCCGCCTATCGGGGTCTCGAGAACGTAGTTGAAGTTGTTCCGGCACTCCTTAACACGGTAGGGTCCTGAGAACCTGTTCTGTAAAGGAGAACCTGGGATAGGGAAATAGGCAAGCACTAAGTCTCCTGGTGTAAACTTCCTTACTTTACAGTGCCGGTCGTAACGAGTCTTCATCCTCTCCTGGGCTCTCTGTAGGTTGTTGCTGGCAAAGGAATGGACCCTCTCTAGAATGTGTCGGAGATTTTGGAGATACTGGGGCACACTCTGATGCTCACTGAAGGTGTCATCACGTAGAGAATCCTTGAAAGCCTTGAGAGGTGTACGGCACTTACGTCCGTAGAGCATCTCATAAGGAGATACCTAGTGACTCGTTGGGAAGACTTCTGAAATACACATGATGAGATCAATTTGCCTATCCCAATCCTTTGAGGTCTCATTACAGAACTTTTTTAAGAGTGCCTTGATGGTTTGATGACTACGCTCGAGAGAACCCTGTGAAGCAGGATGATAGGGCTGGACAGTACCTGTTTGATGTTGAACTCCTCCAGAGTCCGTTTGAAGAGATCACTGGTGAAGTTGGTACCACAGTCGCTCTGAATCTCCCTCGGAAATCCATACTGGGTGAAGATTTTCAGTAGATTCTTCACCACTGTAGCAGCTGTAATATTTTTTACTGGAACTGCTATCGGAAATCTGGTGGTAGGACACAGGATGGTTAAGATATATGCGTGCCTGCACTGGTCCGAGGCAAAGGACCAACGCAGTCGATAATGAGCTTGTGGAACGGTTCCTCAGGCACCTGGATGGGTATCAGTGGTGCTCTGGGAATGGAAACGTTCGGTTCCCGGCTAACTGACACACGTGGCATAATTTGACATGAGTTTTGACGTCGTTTACCATACCTGGCCAGTAGTAGTCTTGTCGAATTCCATGGTAAGTCTTGTTGAACCCATAGTGTGACAAAGCGCCGTGGGCCAGGTGTAGAATCGTGGGCCGCAGGCTGGTGGGAATCACTAGTTGTTCAACGTTTGCCCAATCGTCCTCGTCCTTCAGTTTACTGGGTCTATACCTGCGATAGAGTATTTCGTTCTCCATAAAGAACCCAGGAACACTGTCGGATTGGGTTTCAGCCTGAAAGAATAATGGTGTCAATGTAAGATCATCTCTCTGTAACTTACGGAACTCCACCGCGGTCAGGTTAGGGGGTAGTTTCGAAGGGTCCTGAGGGACAGCGGTAGCAGTAGAGTCGGCTGGCTGTGGACGTGCAGCTTGAGCACGGGTGGTCACCATAACAGGAGGAGAACCTTCATCACTCTCTTGAACCTTTACTGGGAAATGTTCAAAAATCGGGTTATCCACCACAGAGTTGCTTACCTTGGATATGTCCTTGATGATCAGGTTGTTTGGTTGTTGGTCTTCTGCCAAGTCGTTGCCCAGGAGAAGTTGCACTCCAGGCATGGGAAAAGGCTTTTCCCTGACGGCGACTTGGACTTCACCGGTCACGAAGGGACAATCCAGGTAAACTCGGGCAAGTGGATAAGGAGTTGTAGCAGTAAGGTCAGTGATGAACACAGTCTCTCCTGTGTAGGCGACGTTGGGCACAGCCGATTTCAAAACGATCGATTGTAGAGCCGCTGTGTCCCGTAGGATCTTAAGTCCGAAACGTCCCTCTGAATCTGAACCGTGGGTAGAGATAGTTCCTGGATATAGATGCTTGGTAAAGAGAGAGAGATCATTAGCATGAACACCAACATTCATTACAGGCTTACCGGACTTAGGGTGAGTAGTTTAGACTTAGGGGGTTCGACGTTACCTTTAGATTGGGACTTACCACATTTGTCAATGGTGTGTCCATATAATCGACAATACCTGCAGTACAGTTGAGAGGTACCTTGATCTGGGCTCGCTTTCTCGTAACTGTACCAAGACTTCTTGCTGGTAGGATCTGGAGTCAGCCGGTGGATGAGGCTGTAAGTGTCAGCTGACTTCGCACACTTCACTAACTCCGTCTCTTCCTTGTCTGCTAAGTATAGGCGGACAGGAGGAGGTACACGTCTCAAAAATTCTTCAACCAGTATGAGGTTGACAAGTTCTGAAAAAGTAGAGACATGTGCTGCCTCCAGCCATTTCATGAAATATCTTTGTTTGGTGTTAGCAAATTCTAAGAAGGTGGTGGTACTTGCCTTGACGTAGTCACGAAACTTTCGTCGATAGCTTTCGGTGGAGAGAAGGTAGGCGTCCAACACAGCTTGTTTCAGGGTGGTGTAGTCGTTTTCCGAAGCCAAAGTGCTGAGTGTGACTGCTGCTCTACCTGTTAAATGTACTCTGAGAAGGGTAGCCCATTGGTCGTCAGGCCAATTAAGTTGAACAGCAAGGGTCTCAAAAGTGGTAAAGAACACATCAACCTCCGTTTCGAGGAACGGGGGCATTAACTTACTTGCATGGGAGATATTGAAACTGGGAGGAAGACTAGCTGCCGCTTGTTGGAGTTGAGCTTGGTGTGCAGCGTCCCTCGTGAGTTCTCGGTTACGACATTCTAGCATTGCTTCTGCCTGTCGTTTGTCGTGGTCGCGTTGTATCTCGAGTCGCTGTTTGTATAAGGCCAACTCACGTTCACTTTCTTCCTTCTTCAGGGCAGCTTCTTCCTTTCTGAGGGCAGCTTCACGCTCTCTGATTGCAGCTTCACGCTCTCTGCTTGCAGCTGCTTCTTGTTGTTGCTGTAGCTCGATCTTGGCAAGTTCCAATTTGAGCTTTATCGCTCTCAAGTCATCTTTATCTGAAATAATGTACTGTTCATGAGTAGAAGAATCTATAATACCTTCTCAGCAAGGTGATCCAGTATCATATTATTAATGGCAAATTTGTTGGCTCCATCAGGAACTTCTAAGTGATACTCATGTGCAAGAGTTAACAAATCGACCCTCTTAGCGTGACGTAAGGTCCCTATTTCACTTTCTGGATCTGCTTTGAAAGCTTGTAAGCGGAACATGGTGAAAATATAGCAAAACAAAGGAGACGAATATAGTGAGAATATGGCGAGTGTCAGAAACAGGAAACGTGGCAACTGATACCTATCCTGTGGGGAATTATTAATAATTAAAGTTAATTCAAGATGGTAAATGAATAAGGTCGCAGGAAATCTTGTACCTGGTACTCACTATGGGAGGATAAAGGCAAGAAAATCCTACTAATTAGTGAAAACTAAGTTTAAAATACAAGTGAAACACTAAATGGCTTCAAAATAAATGAGGTAGTCCAAAAATGTAGTCATACCTTGCCAAGTCACTATAGAACATAAGCAATGGTACCCACTGAAATTGAATATGGTATTTACAGAATTAGCAAACTTTGTGCTCAAAAGAAAGAACGCCAATTCCCTACCTTTTGGTAAATACCATCAGTCTGACCGACGAGTAGGGGTGCGAGTGTCAACTGGTGACGAGAACTATCGGCGAGGTCCCAATTCGCCAATAATAGTTCGTGCTAGAGGATCTAAAGCCCTCTTTTTCATCCTAGAGTCGGATTGCAGGACTTGGGTGCTATTGACCCGGAGACAGACCACAGTACCAGGGTACCTATGTGATAATCTGTCAAAAAGTGAGAAATATCTGGGGACAAAGATGTTAAATACGGAGGATAACACGGAAGGGGGAGACGACCAATTAAGAGTATGACTGCGGCCTACAGTCACCACGTAATCCAAAGTTGTCTCACTCTTACCATATGCTATTCCCGTAATGTACAATATGCACAGCACCATATAAAATAAAGAATGATTAATGTAAATAATGGAAGCAAGGGAAATGAAAGCCAAGTATGCTTACCACAATTACCAATACCTGAGTGAAGCTCCCAGACAGGCCCCCATTTATATGTGACGGTAACGAGTTGGAAATGGTGGTCGGCAGTCTTCCAACTAGCAGGTGTCAGTGCTGGGCCACATATAATATATAAAAAAAGAAAAGGGAAAAAAAAGAGAAAAAAAAAGAATGACTGCGTGATTGGTAATCTGTGGTAAGGTCGGAAATACGAAAGACAATAATAAAAAATGGATTTTAATAACAATAAAAAAAACACAAATTGAAACAAATGCAAAATCTTGGCTTAATGGTAAAAAATGTCAAGTGGAAAAAATACATAAACATGAAAATAGGTTACGTTAATGGGGAGGAGAATTGACATACAAAAGTAAATAAAATATGAATGCTGGAATATATGCACTAACTATAAACCTCTATTTGACCACACAAGGTGAGTCACTTAGGAGTTCATAGCTTGCGAGCACACAATATTCTGGCTGGCAGAAACGCAAGGGACTCCAACAATAACTGGCGAGGTCTTGTGATTGGCGAGGAGCCGGAGTGGAGTGTTGGTTGGCGGCCAATGAGGAAGCTGGATGGCCGCAAGTCGCTAGTTAGGCAGTTGAAGGGTTCGGCGCGTCGACCAGGTGCAGCAGGTGCTGGAGTGGGGGGAGGAGGGAGTTGCTGGTACGTGTGGCTATCTTAATATGTACGTTTAGCCACTACAAAACGTATCTTGTATATTGATGAGGACAGGATGAGTCGGAGAAATAGCAGGCTAAATCTCTGATAAGAGATTATCGTCACAGGAGACAGAACTTTGTCACTAAGTACATGTCCAAAGAATTCAATTTTATGTTGATTAAACTCACACTTTGCTCGGCTTAGCGTCAAATTCTTTTCTCGTAAGCGTTGCAATGTTGCACGAAGAGCTTTGTCGTGTTCAGCTTTAATACGGCCATAAACAATGATGTCATCAGACATGTTGTCAGCATTAGGTATATCTTGTAATACCTGGCTGATGATATGCTGGAATACTTCAGCAGCACTGTTAATACCAAAACTCAGGCGCTTGTACCTATACAGACCTCGATGTGTCGTAAACGTTGTGATGAATCGACTCTCATCATCAAGTTCAAGCTGATGATAGCCCTTGTTTAAATCTAACTTGCTAAATACAGTTGCACCATTCAAGCGGTAAATCATATCATCTACAGTGGGTGTAGGATGGCGTTCACGCATTATTGCCTTGTTGGGAACACGCATGTCTACACAAATGCGTATCTCATCTGGATTCTTCGGCTTATGTGGAGTGACAATTGGGCTTACCCATGGTGTTGGGCCTGTTACCGGTTCAATGATATCTAGTTCTATCAGCCTATCCAGTTCGGCATCGACTTTCTTGCGAGTATGGAATGGTTGTCGGCGATGTGGTTGGGCAACTGGAATTACATCTGGGTTGATATGCAGATGTACCTTGCTATCAGTATAACAACCTATGGATTTAAACCGATCAGAAAATTCAGCAACAATAGCATCAACATTGTTTGCAGATTCCACTGCTACAGCATTAGAAAGCTGAAGTAGCCCCAGTTTGGTTGAAGTCTTGTAACTGAGTAAAGACTCCTTTGCATTTCTAACAACATGGAATGTAGTAATGAGCATTGCATTCTTTGACTTAATCTCTGCAGTGAAAGTTCCAATCACTGGTAAGGCTACCTTTGAAGCATAGGCAGTGGCTTTACCATTGTATTTTTCAAGCTTTGGGAACTGTTTTTTAAATTTTTCATAGTGGCACTCAGCAATGGTGTCAATGTTTGATCCAGTGTCAATGAGAATTTTGAGACAAATGCCAGCAATGTATACTATAGTCTCTGGGTTGTTTGGAAGATCATTCCATTTTGTGATTGATTGTACTCCATAAATATAATCACATTCACTGTCATCTGAGACTGGTTGTAATGAAATGTTGTCTTGTATATTATTAACATTCTTGATTTGAGGTGCAATATTGTGTTTGCCACCTCGACTCCTATGACTTGATCCTCGTACATTGCTTTTATTTATTAATTGTGGTTTCTTTAGTGCGGAACGACACATAGCACCAAAATGATTTAGTTTTCTACACTCATAGCACTTCTTACCTTGTGCAGGACAAACATTATCTTGGTGTGGGTAGTCTCCTCCACAATTGTAACATTTATTATTGACACCCTCTGATGTGAGTCGTTGTGACTGCTTGAGTCTTGTTCCATGACTCCAGTTGTGATGTGGTTCTCGGCTCAATTTAATGTTAGGTTTGGCATGATATCTTCTACGATCATGGTGTACTCCCTGAACCTTACGTACTTCATGACTGTTAGTAACAGTGGCAGAACCGTTGTTGGCACTGCACTCCATGACACGAGCATCACGTGCAGCATCTTCCATTCGACGAGCCATATCCAGTATCTTGGTAAGAGAACTTTCATCATCAACAAGTTCTAGAGCTCTTCGACGGAGACGTGTAGATGTACATGTTTCAATTATTTGCTGTTTGATTTCTTTGTCAACATCAGCAAACTCACAGTGGGCTGCTAAACCCTGCAGACGTGTATGGTATTGATCAACAGTTTCATTAGAGAGTTGTTTCGCTCTCCTGAAATGCATAATTTCCATAGCAGTATTTTGCCTTGGTTTGAAATGCTCAGTTAATTTGGCCTTGGCAGTGTCATAATCTTTGGCACCACCAGTGTCTTTCAGTGTGTCAAAGATGTCACAAACTCTATCACCTGCATAGTGAAGTAGAAAGGCACGCTTTCTTTCAGCACTTTTGATGTCAGAAACTATCAACAAATTTTCAAACCTTTTAAGCCATTTGACCCACCTCTGTGACAGGTTTGTCTGGTCACAGTCAGGATCAAATGCAGGAAACTGAGATATATTTGCCATTTTTACTGAATAAATGTAAATTTATCACTTAAATGTTCCTCAGAATATATAACACTTCACTGTATATGTTATTCAAGAATTCACTGTAATTACTTTAATTTTGCAAAGTACACAAGCATTTTAATGCAAAAGTTCACAACAGTGCACAACACAGCAGCAACTGACTTCTTACCTAGCCCTTGTGTACATGTGTTGTTCCTACTCACAGCAACACAGCAGTTGTTAGCAGTTGGTACAGCAGTTGTCAGCTGTTGGTACAGCAGTTGGTACAGCAATAGGCAGCAGTTGGCAGCAATTGGTACAGCAGTTGGCAGCAGTAGGCAGCAGTTGGCTCACAGCGTGAAGAATTTTGTAGCACGGAGCGTCGTTTCGTAACCAAAACATCGGGTTTTGTACACTGCATCAAAGCGTCGTTTCGTACAGAGCGTCGGCAGATTCCTCTCTCACAGCAACAATCAGCACAGCTTGGGTAGCACACAGCATTGGCCAGCACACAGCAACGGCCAGCACACAGCAACGATCAGCACACAGCAACAGTCAGCACACAGCATGGGGTTGCATACAGCATCGGGTATGGTGCTCACAGACAGCTTCTCCCTCCTCCTCTGGGCGAGACAGCATGCTCCTTCCTTGTGTTTTGTTGAACAAAATACCTGCGTTCCCAGTTCATCCTCGTCGCCAGTGTGGTGTCTGTATATAGCCGAGATAGTCTTGGTAGTAAGGTTGATGTAAAGTCATTCCTGGTTACTGACTTTAATACTTAAACTGATTACATGATAGAGCTCCCAAGCTTGGCAGGCGTCCTGTGTTTTGTTTACCTCCTCTTAGTCTAGTGGCGTCCAGCCGCTGCACATAGAAAACGGATGGTACCATTTTCTGTGAACATGACAGGCGGCAGCATCCGCACGCTCATTTAAAGACACACCAATATGGCTGGGAACCCAACAAAACTCAACAGACTTAAATTTACTGTGAACAAGAAACAGCCAATGCTGGATCTCGACAACTACTGGATGAACCGGATTAAAGGACCCGAGAGCCATGAGGGCACTACGAGAGTCAACAACTACCACAAAAGAAGACCGACAACGAGAAAGCAGGAGTCGAAGAGCATAGAGAATAGCATATAGCTCCGCTGTAAAGATGCTAGTCTCCGGAGGTAAGCGACACATATAAGTGCGATCAGGAAAAACAACAGAGTAGCCAACACCGTCCGCAGACTTGGACCCATCGGTGAAGACAGAAACGGAGCGAGTAGTCAGGAAAAAGAATGGTGGAGTGAGGTTGTGTGTAGATTTCCGCAGAATTAACAAGCTGACGAAGGACGAAGCGTACCCATTACCAAACATACAGGACACATTGACACACTTGAAGGGTACACAATATTTCACCACATTAGACTTGCTCAGTGGGTATCACCAGATACTGCTGGAGGAAAAGTCGAGGGAAATCACAGCTTTTAGTGCGTGCAACGAGCTCTGGCAATATAAACGACTTCCTTTCAGGTTGAAGTCAGCACCTGCTGCGTTCAGTAGGCTAATGATGAGTGTTATCGGGGCTGATAGGTCCCACAGCGTTGCTGTACCTCGATGACGTAATCGTGCTGGGAAAGTCATTAGAGGAGCACATGCATAATTTGAGGAAACTCTTGCTAAGGTTGAGGTCACACAACCTCAAAGTGAATTTCGAAAATTGCAGTTTTTTTGGAGAATCGGTAACATTCCTGGGTCATACAGAGGGCCTGATGGGTATCAGTCAATTGCCAGATAAAACCAGGGATATTCAAGAGTTCCCAGTTCCACAGAACAAGAAAGAGTGCAAATCTTTCCTGGGATTGGTTTGCTGTTATCGGCGATTTATTAAAGATTTTTGAAAATCGCAAGACCATTACATCAGATCAGTGGACTTGCAGAGTTCGTGTGGGGGAAGGAACAATCTGGTGTATGCGGATGCTTCTGGCGCAGCGATAGTTGGTGTGGTAGCTCAGGAGGCTGAGCGTGGACGGGAACGTCCCATTGCATTTTGTTCACGAGTACTATGTCCTGCAGAGAGGAACTATAGTACGATTGAGAGGGAAGCGCTAGCGATCACATTCATATTACAACGGAACTGGTACATCATGCTAGGGCATGAAATTTGGCTCAGAAGCGATCACAAACCCTTTAAGTATGTGTTCGAGTCCAAGGAGCCTTGTCATTATCTAAGAAATGTATTATTTCAATATCATATTTAAATCATAACAAAATCATATCAAAATCATATCAGAATCACTACAGATTCATTATACATCTGGATCCTACAAGACAATGTCACCTATGATCACATATGACCATAGGGCCCTTGGTTGCCTACGGGACTTTGTACATGATTTCTCATGGACCCGGAAGCTTCTAGAAGGATTTCTTAACTAAAAAACTATTGAAACAATTGAATCGATTTCCAATAGGGATTAAGTCAAATCCTTAATAAGAATCAATAGTGTTAGCAAGTACTATTTGTAATCTTTAAATCCTGTATCTAATTATATTATAATCACAGCTTATCTCAATCATATGTCTAGACAGTAAAAATAATCAATCAATATTCATTGAAGGCTACCTTCTCCAAAAAAAAAAGAGAGGAGCCAACTTGGGAGAAAGCGACCTAAGGGGCACCCAAGGGAGAATGCATATATTTACAAACAGTGACCATGTGTGACGGTGCTTAGCGAACATTAATTAGCTTAGGACACCTTATTCAAATATCTTTATCACCAGTGATTACTCTCTAGAACTGGGGGAGTACCTGGACAAATATCTACAAGGAAAAATTCCTAGAACATATGTAAATAAGTGTAAGCACACAAAGTATCGCTGTCTCCACCTCCACCATCATCACCTATCCTAACCTATTGCAACCACAATTAAGGATATAATCAATTAGCAACGCTACTAGAACAATATACAGCTAAGCTGTGATATAAAAAATCGTGCCTAAACTTGACAAGAGAGTTATCCAGTCTGGCACACTTGTCAGACAGGCACCCGACATTCAGAGAAGTATATTGAGTGCTATTTAGTGTATTAATTAGCCAATTGTATGCTTGTATAACTTTAATATATCCAATAAGTCTGTCTGTCGGTTACAGGGTGGGGCAATGCCTCATATTTCAGTAAGTTTATTAATATTGCAGCAACTGAATCTTTTCTAGGACCCAGACACTCGTGAGATTCACTGCTTCATAAATGTCCCTAGTTTGGGAAGAGTTTCAGTCAGGCTGACTGAATCTCTTAATATAAATTGAATATATATACATATATACACTTGAACATATATATAAAGTTAACTATTGCTTGCTTAGTTATCTTTAATGTATAATATAAGTTCATCCAATTGAATATAATCTCTTGTACTTAGTTAATAGTATTTAGACCAAATTTAAGGTATTTAATATATTTCCACAATTTAAATTTTTTGTGTTAATAATAGTAAATGAATATTGGCTGTTGATAGTTATGGTGCTAGGCTGGACTACGTACACGTTAAATCCCTGATTTAAACAGAACCAGTGTTCAGTCATAGAAATGAATTTATCAAAATCTTATCCTTGTATTAAAAATACAAGCTGATGTGAGATAATTGCCTGCAGGTGGACTGTGGATCTTCAATCAACCTCATCATTCACCCCACCAGGGTACAGCCCACAGTATGTCATTAGGAAAAGAGGACCTAGGATATACGACCCTAACTAGAGACTTTAGTTGAATTAATTTTGCATACAGTAACTTTAATTTAGAACATTACAAGTCCTAGTAGTTCTCCTCTCATATAAATTCCGGCAGGGTTTCCCACAATAGGTGGTGAAGGGTAGGGAAGGTGGTGAAGGGAAGGGAAGGTGGTGAAGGGTAGGGAAGGTGGTGAAAGGTTGGGAAGGTGATGAAGAGTAGGGAAGGTGATTAAGGGTAGGGTAGATGGTGAAGGGTAGGGAAGGTGGTGAAGGTTAGGGAGGAAGTGAGGTTGGGAAGGTGGTGAAGAGTAGGGAAGGTGGTGAAGGTTAGGGAAGGTGGTGAAGGGTAGGGAAGGTGGTGAAGGGTAGGGAAGGTGATGAAGGATAGAGAAGATGGTGAAAGGTAGGGACGTGGTGACGGTTGGGAAGAGTAGGGTAAATTGAGACCAGAACCGTCCCAAACCCAAGCCGAAGCTCGGGGATCAAAACTCGGTCCGAGTCAAAAAGTGTGTGTAAGGTCCACAGAGGTGAGGAAGTTGTGGGCCTCGGGGGGGGGGGGGGGGTGAAAGGAGGTTGTAAGGGTAAGAGGGTGAGGGGGGTGGTAAGTATGGGACAGGTGTACATCAACAAAGGTAGAGAGAGAGGGGGAAGGGGATAGGTCCGCACTTGAGGTGGGATGGCTGACGATGGGACGGGTACCGTCAGGAGGGGTAAGAGAGTGAGTGGAAAACAGACGTGATGCAAAAAAGCGTGACGTGATGCAAAAATGCGGGGACGTTATCCCAAAACGCGCAGATAGGATGCAAAATGTGTAGACGTTTTAGTCTCAGGAAAAAAGGAGTGTGGTATGTATGTGACAGGTGTACATGAACAAAGGTAGAGAGAGTGGGGAGGGGATGTCGCCATGAGGCGGACAGGTGACGATCCCCTGGGACGTTGAGGCTCGCTGAGGGTAAAAGTGGGGGAGTACTGAACTAAAGAGGTGAGCATAGTAGTAGAGTAGTAGATGAATATGTGCCGTAGAGTTAATCGTGTGTAGATATATTGTTAAATAACATATGTAGGAAGGATATGTTGAGGTGGGCCTAGAGGGGGTCCCCTACCCCGGTGTGTGAGGGAAGGTGGTGAAGGGTAGGGTAGTGGTAAAGGGTAGGGTAGGTGGTAAAGGGTTAGGGAGGTGGTGAATGGTTGGGAAAGTGATGAAGGGCAGGGAGGAGGTGACGGGTAGGGAGGGTGGTGAAGGGTAGGGAAGGTGGTGAAGGGTAGGGAAGGTGGTGATGGTAGGGAAGGTGGGGGAAGGGATGGTGATGAAGGGCAGGGAAGGAGGTGAAGGGTAGGGAAGGGTGGTGAAGGGTAGGGAAGGTGGGAGAAAGGGTATGTGGTGAAAGGTGGAGGTGGTGAAGGTTGGGAAGTGGTGAAGGGTAGGAAGGTGGGTGAAGGGTAGGGAAGGTGGTGAAGGTTAGTGAAGGAGGTGAAGGTTGGGAAGGGGTGAAGGGTAGGGAAGGTAGTGAAGGGTAGGGAAGGTAGTGAAAGGTAGGGAAGGTGGTGAGGGTAGGGAAGGTAGGAAGGGTAGGGAAGGTGGTGAAGGTAGGGAAGGAGGTGAAGGTTGGGAAGGTGGGTGATGAGTAGGAAGTAGTGATAGGATAGACAAATGTGGAAGGTAGAGAAGATGGTTGAAAGGTAGGGAATGTGAGAGGGTAGGGAAGGTGTTTGAAAGGTTGGGGAGGTGGTGAGGGTTGGGAAGGTGTGAAAAAAAAGGCACTGTAGTGTAGATGGTGAAGGTGATGGGAAGTGAGGTGATGGGTAGGGAAGGTGGTGAAGAGTAGGGAAGTTTGAAGGGTAGGGAAAGTGGTGAAGGTTAGGGTAGGAGGTGAAGGTTGGAGAGGTGGTGATGGAGTAGGAAGGTGGTGAAGGTAGGGAAGGTGGTGAAGTGGAGGAGAAGGTGGTGAAGGTTAGGGTAGGATGTTAAGTGTGGGAAGGTGGTGAAGGTAGGGAAGGTGGTACAGGGTTGGGCGGTGAAGAGTAGGGAGGTGGTGAAGGGAAGTGAAGGTGGTAAAGGTTTGGAAGGTTGTGTAGAATGTAGAGGTAGTAGAGTAGTGGTTAGTAGGAAGTGGTTGGAGGAAGTGGTGAAGGGTAGGGAAGGGTGAAGGTAGGGAAGGTGAGGAAGGTAAGGGAATGTGAAGGTAATGGAGGGAGGTGAGGTGGCTAGGGTAAGGAGTGGGTGAGTGGTGGTGCGAGGCGGCAACATCTCCAGGATAGACTGGCCATAACACAAGGCTCGAGCACGAGATGAAGTGGTAAAGTAAGGTAAAGGCCCGGTTAAAGTGCTGTCTTAAGTTGTTACAAAATCCAATTTAATAAATCGTTGCCTTAAAGATTGATCGGAATATTATATAGTTTTTGCAAATTCCATACTTTGTGTTTAATAAGCGGTTTTATTGAATTTGATGTTGTTTATCCCAATTTTCCCCAATATCTTTTTGAGTCCACGATCATGATATTTTGTGTTGTAAATCTCACGTGATCCTACAAGCACTCTCACCAGTTACAATATTATTCTTGTCATATCTTATAACGGCATTAAAGTAAATTCATTTCCCTCTGAACTATTGGGGATACATATTCTTGGGATTCATGACTAATTGGCCGAGTTCTTCTTCGCAGCCAATTAACATATTTACATCGGGTTTTTTAAGAAGGTGGTGGCCGTGGTAAAGTATCTTTGCAGTAGACCTGGATATCTCCTCCAGATTGTAGTACTTCTAACTGATAGTAGCTGTGTTCTTGTGCCAGTGGGCGGGACTTGTTGGTCGAACATCCAAATACAATGGTAGCTCGTTGTCAGGGCTTACAGTATGAGAAACAGTGTGAACAACGGTAACCGTTAA
>WNGS01139237.1:0-34040 GCA_020271785.1 Procambarus virginalis
TGGCAGGAGGATGCATCAGGGACACAGGGAATAGCCAAAGTGACCAAACGAAGGAAATGTGAACCAAAGTTCTGGAGGAATTCAGGAGGGAGATACATGAAAGGAGGATTACAATTAACAACCTGCAAAGTGAGCTGACATCAGCAAGGCAGGAGATCAAATCTCTCAGACAAAAATAAAAGACCGAGCATCAGATTATCATCCAATGGGAAGGTGGGAATGTTACAGTGGAAGGAAATGCCTCTGTACCTGAAACATTGCGGAAAGACTGAGAAAGAGCTCAGAAGCAATGGACACAGTGAGGGAGGTAGCCATGAAAGCAGCTACCTCATAGGAAGCAGCAAGGTGCACCAGTCAGCTGCTGGAGAGAAAAAGATCAGTGGTAGTTGTAGGCATCAAAGAACAGTAAGGATCCAACAGGCAAGAATGGACTAGCAAGGATAGAGAGGTATGTACATGGGCTACTGAAGGGGTTACAGATGGAAGGGGCTGAACAAAACTTGAGAAGGTTTCAGGTTGGGCTGGTACAACAAGGACAGAAACCGACTTGTAAAGGTGGTGTTTACAAACGAAGCACGAAGGAGGCTATTCTCGAAAGGAAGAGGTGTCTGCAGTATGTGGAGAGATACAAAAAAATATTCCTGCAAAGAGACAGGACGAAGGAGGAGAGAGCCAGGGCAGCAGAGGCAAGGAGGAAGGCAGGGAGAGAGGAGTATAAACAGGAAATTGCAGCCCCCAACACAACAGTCCCAGAGACAAGAGGGGAACCCAAAACCAGCATCCCAGCAACACCAGAGGGGAGGGCAACACCACCACCCCCCTCTGCATAGAAACCCTCCCTTCCCCTCACCCCTACTGCCCCCACCCCCCTCCTTCCCCCCACCCCCACCCATTCTGACCCTGTCACCCCTTCCCCATTTCCATCATGTTCCCCATCCGCCTTACCCCCCCCTCCCCGTTCATCCCATACTCTCCCTATCCCTCATCCCTCCCTTACCCTGCAAACACCTCACAGATCTTCTCACCCACAGAACAGCTTCCCACAGGAGCAGAATGCTCGCCAAGAAGGGGGCAAGAAAAATGAATAGAAGAAAGTGAGCTTCAAGGCAATGTACACTAACATAGATGGGATTACAAATAAAACAAGTGAAAAGTAAGTAAGTAATTATCAAAAGAAGGCACCAAACCGGGAAGGCTATGTAGCACCATCAAATGTGCGGAATAATCAGAGGGCGCTAAATATCACCAAGGATGCCAATACGAGAACAAAAACGCATAAGGCGAACGATATCAAAAGTATCCGAGTCACCAAGAATTCTATCGAGGGACAGGTGACCGCGAGGGGCGGTCGGAAAGCAAGACACACGCTCGTCCCGGAAGTCAGGACATTCAAGAAGGACATGCACGACCGTAAGAGGGACAATGCAATTAGGACAATAAGGAGCAGGGCGGCGCTCCATCAAGTGACCATGGGTTAAGCGAGTATGGCCAATACGCAACCTCGCCAGAGCAGTTTCCCATCGCCGGTTACGGTGATAGGAGGACGGCCACGAGGAAACACAACATTTCAGAGTACGGAGTTTGTTACCAGTAACAGACGACCAAGAAGCCTGCCAACGGGTAAGGATGGAGGAATGGATAACCGGGTAAAAGTCGGAATATGGAATACCTTTACGAGAGATGGGACAAGAGCGGACAGCTTCCTTGGCGGCAGCATCCGCACGCTCATTTAAAGACACGCCAATATGGCTGGGAACCCAACAAAACTCAACCGACTTAAACTTACTGTGAACAAGAAACAGCCAATGCTGGATCTCGACAACTACTGGATGAACCGGATTAAAGGACCCGAGCGCCATGAGGGCACTACGAGAGTCAACAACTACCACAAAGGAAGACTGACAACGAGAAAGCAGGAGACGAAGAGCATAGAGAATAGCGTAAAGCTCCGCTGTAAAGATGCTAGTCTCCGGAGGTAAGCGACACATATAAGTGCGATCAGGAAAAACAACAGAGTAGCCAACACCGTCCGCAGACTTAGACCCATCGGTGAAGACAGAAACGGAGCGGGAGTGAGAAGAAAAGTGTTCAAGGAAAAGGCGTTTTAGAACCGTAGGAGAGGTAAAAGCTTTAGTGACGCGGGTCAAGGATGTACAAAACTGCGGAAGGGGGACTCTCCACGGGGGCAAAGAAGGAACAACACGAGGAGAAACATTAGAAACACGAACGGAAAGAGAATCCTGTAAGCGAGATAACCGGACAGAAAGAGGGAGGTGGTGAAGAGGAACAGGAACCGCAGGAGGGGCAAAAGTTAAAGCACGACAGAGGCGAGAGGAAGGATGTTGTAAGGACCGCGCAAGATAGCGAAGACAGTAGCGATCACGGCGGTCCTGGAGAGACAGGAAGCCAGTGTCAACATACAAGCTAAGGACGGGAGTCGAACGAAAGGCACCAGAACTGAGGCGCAGCCCAGTATGGTGCAAAGCATCAAGACGGCGAAGAGCAGAAGGAGAAGCAGACGAGTAAGCAGGGCAACCATAATCGAGCTTAGACAGGACGAGAGAGGAATGCAAAGCAAGGAGAGTGCGCCTATCCGCTCCCCAAGAAGTATGGGACAATACTCGAAGGAGGGTAAGGGCCTTAGAGCACTCAACACGGAGGTAAGAGATATGGGGAGACCAAGACAAACGAGTGTCAAGGAATAACCCCAAAAGCTTCGCGGAATCTTTGTACTCAAGGGGATGACCATAAAGTGACAAAGAGGGACGAAGAACGACCCGTTTCCGAGTAAAAGACATGGCACAAGTCTTAGAAGTAGAGAACTTGAAGCCATGATCGGTGGCCCAAGACGACACGGCATCAATCGCAAGTTGAAGCCGGCGTTGAAGGAGAGGCGAATCATCACCCTGACAGCAAAGGGTAAGATCATCGACATAGAGAGCGGAGAAGACACCTGAAGGAAGAGAGGAAAGAAGACCATTGAGGGCAACCAGAAAAAGAGTAGTGCTCAGAACACTACCCTGGGGCACACCTTCGTATTGCTGAAAAGAGGCAGAGAGAGCGGTACCAAGGCGCACCCGAAAGGAACGACGAGAGAGGAAGCTGCGGAGAAAGAGAGGGAGATGACCACGAAGGCCAAAAGAATGAAGCTGGGATAGAATATGATATCGCCAAGTGGTGTCGTAAGCCTTTTCCAGGTCAAAAAGGACGGCAACAACGGAGGTCCTCGCAGCAAAAGCAGTACGAATATAGACCTCCAAGTTCACCAGAACATCTGTCGTGCTGCGGCACTTGCGGAAACCAAATTGAGAAGGGGAGAGGAGGTGATGGTGTTCCAGGAACCACATCAGACGAACGTTAACCATACGTTCAAAGAGTTTGCAGACACAACTTGTGAGGGCAATAGGGCGAAAGTCCTTAGGGGAAGTTCCCAGAGACCCTGGTTTGCGAACAGGGAGGACAACGGCATCGAGCCAGTCCTCAGGGACTGACGACGACTCCCAGATCCGATTATACAGACTCAGTAAATACTGAGACGTGCACGGAGGGAGATGGCGAAGCATCTCATAATGAATACCATCGGAGCCCGCCGCCGTAGAACCGCAGAGGGCCAGGGCAGAACGAAGTTCAGATAGAGAGAAGGGATCATTATAGGAAAGTCGAAGACGAGTGCAGAAATCTAAAGGACGAGACTCAAGGACAGGTTTACGAAGAAGGAAAGATTGGGGAAGATGAAGACCAGAGCTAACAGAAGAAAAGTGGGAACCCAGTTCGGTAGCGACCTGCAACGGGTCCGCCACAAGAGTACCACGGAGGTGAAGGACCGGGGAAACATCGGGAACGAACTTACCCGCTATCTTGCGGATACGCTTCCATATCTGTGGCAGGGGAGTTTCGGACGTAATTGTGGAGACATAAGAAGCCCAACATTCACGTTTAGCCGTACGGATGGCCCTACGGGCCACCGCACTCGCTTTCCGAAAGAAAAGAAAAGAATCGGTCGTCTGCCGACGGCGGTGCCTCTTCCAGGCTGCACGCTTACAGCGGACAGCCCGAGCACAGTCCGCATTCCACCAGGGAACGCACTTCCGTGGACCCCGAGAGGAAGAGCGAGGAATAGAGCGGAGGGCAGCGTCGATGACAGTGTCATGAAAAAGGAGGAGAGCGCGAGGGAGAGGCAGAAGGGAGAGGTCAGAGAGAACAGCACTGAGGGTAAATAGGTTCCAGTCCGCTTGAGCAAACTGCCACCTAGGGAAAGAGAGGGAAGGGCGATAAGAGAAAAAGGACACAAGGATGGGGAAATGATCACTGCCATGGAGGTCATCAAGAACCTGCCACGTGAAATCTAAGTAAAGAGAGGAAGAGCAGAGAGAAAGATCAAGACAGGAAAGGGTGCGAGTCCGAGAGTCCAAATGAGTGGGCTCACCAGAATTCAGAAGAGACAGGGAAGAAGAGAGGAGAAATGGCTCAAGAAGGCGACCTCGGGTATTCGTCAGAACATCACCCCAAAGAGAATGACGACAATTGAAGTCACCCAGCAGGAGCACAGGCTCCGGCAAGGAGTCCAGGAGGTGTTTCAAATCAGGAAGAGAAAGCGGGACACTCGGGGGGAGATAAATGGAACAAACTGTGTACCATTTCCCCACAAAGATACGAGCAGCCGAACAGTGGAGAGGCGAAGGAAAAAGTAAAGGAACAAAGGGAACATCAGTACGAATCAAGAGAGCAGAAGAATTATGAGCCCCAGCAACGGCTGGGGGGGGGGGGAGAGAAAGGAATAGCCACGAAAACGACCAGGACGAGCACCAAGCATCGGCTCCTGGAGACAGACACAAAGGGGCGAAAACCGCGAAATCAGAAGTTGGAGTTCGAGGAAATTGGCGTAATAACCTCGAACGTTCCATTGAAGAATATACAACGACGAGAAGAGAAAGGACAACAACAGAAAACAAGGAAGAAACAAAGGCGAAAGAGCAACATAGCACGTTAAAGAATATCAGGGTCGGGATCAGGGTCAGCAAAGTCAGGGTTAGGGGGCATGGGTAAACTGAGCAAAGACGGAGGGAAGGAAGCGGGAGAACAGACCAGAGGTGGGCGGGCGGGGTCCGGAGGAGGAGGAAGAAGAGGAGGAGACAACGGAGAGGAGCAGTCAAGGACAGCAGCAGGAAGAGGGGGAGTAGAAAGAGGGGAGTGCACCGCAGGAAGGGCAGCAACCGAAAGGGAAGCAGGGGCCAAAGAAACCTCCATAGCAGGAACAGGGGGAGCAACCACTGAAATGGGAGGGGAAGGAGCAATAGAGCCAGTAGTAGGGGTCGAGGAAGAAAGCGAGGCCTTCTTACCCGCCGGGGAGGAGGAAGGAGAGGAGCCAGGCTTACGCTTCTGGCTTAAAGAGACCGGTGTCCCAGCAACTACGTACCGGGCAACGGATTCCAGTGTCTCAACAGGAGAAGCCGAACGAGAGCACACATGATGGCCGTGAGGAGAGCGATGGACATCCGCCTGCACCAACAGGCGGTGGGGAGAGTCAAGAGATGGAGGAGAAGGATGGGAAGGAGGATCGGGAGACGAGGAAGAAGACACAGGAGACACGACAGACCGGGTAGAAAGAAGGGGAACTCCAGACAGAGGACCAGGAGGGGGACCCTTCGGGACAGAACTCAAAGGAACAGAGGAGGAGGCAGTGGGTGTATCAGGGTCCAAAGCCCGGAAACGGTTGTGAGTTTGAGGAAGGTGGGAAGGACGAGGAGAAGAAGAGCGCAACACGCGAGCATAAGAGATATTAGCATAAGGCGGGAGCCGGCGAACCTGACGCCTCGCCTCAGGAAAAGATAAGCGCTCCCGGTGCTTCAAGCTGAGGACGGCTGCCTCAAGCTTGTAATGGACACACGCACGGGAGAAGGTAGGATGGGCCTCACCGCAGTTGAGGCAACGAGCCTGGGGAGAAGTGCACTCTGACTTAGAGTGACCTTCGCCACCACACAAAGGACAGAGAGAGACAGTCCCAGAGCAGCGGAGGGCACCATGCCCAAACCTCCAGCACTTGTTACAGAGCCGAGGAGAAGGAATGTACTCCTGGACAGAGCACCTGGCACCAGCAAGAATAACGGAGGGTGGAAGGGTCCTACCATCAAAGGTAATCTTCACAACCCGAAGGGGTTGACGGCGACTACCACGCGGGGGACGAGTAAACGTGTCCACTTGGAGAATAGAATGGCCCTGGGCAGCAAGGATATGTCGAATATCGTCGTGGCAGTCTCGCAGATCCCGAACACCGGTCGCAACATGGGGCGGGAGCAGAATAGTGCCAACACTGGCATTCAACTGAGCGTTCTTCGAGACCCGAACAGGGGTCTCGCCAAGGCAGGATAAGGCAGCCAAGCGGGAAGCAGCATCCTGAGAAGGAGCAGCAACCACACGTGTACCGAGACGAGTGGGGTTGAAAGTAACAGAGGCATCCACGGAATCAACGAGATGTCGATGGAGGGAGAAATCATCAAGAGGCGCAGAATCAAGAGGGAGGAGATCAAAATATTTGGCCCACGAAGCGGGACCAAACAAGGCTTGAAAGGTATCAGAACGGGAAGGAATCGAACGAGGGCGGCCGTGACGAGGACGGCGGTGAGAACCCCCAGAGAGAGAGGGGTTAAAAGGCGCAGTAGTTACAACTAGAGATGGAGCCGCGCCAGGGGATGAGGTAGTCACCACTGGGGGCTTGGGGCTCGACCCAACCACAGAGGAGGGAGGGGAGCCGAGGGGAGGAGTCAGAGAGGCCAAAGGAGGAGCAAGGTCGGGGCCCAATGCAGCGGAGGCTACAGAGCCTGGTCTTCCAATACAGGCCGACTCGGGGGCTTGGTCGCCCACCCCACGAGCCTGAGAGGGTACAACAGAAACATTCATTGCCATAGAGACGAAAAGAGACATTCATCCACGAATGTGCCCCCATACCCACCATGGAGCCACAATTAGAGGCAGGACACCCAACAGGAAGCTATTGCCGATCGTGCCGGGGCCCCCTAGGGGTGCGTCGTGAGTATACGCCCCACAAACGCCACCTTAAGAACCGTCAGTCCGTCGAGATCGGGTTCAGCGACGAAAGGGGGATTGACAATAAAAGGTTCCCCTCGCTCGAGACGTTGGGTACTACAGTTCTACGGGTGCAAGAGTATGCCTCCTCAAGCACCCGGGCGTCAAAATAGAAGAAGTCCAAAGGAATAATCCAAAACAAGCGAAAGGTCGGCAGGAAACGACAAGCAGATAGGAGAAGAGGGGGGAGAAAAACGAAACATAAGGAAAAGGAAAAGCGATCCGGCACAATTAGAAAAGACAGCAGCAGGAGTGCAAGGCCATAAAAGGACAGAGGACTGTCCCACGGAGCATCACACTCCGGCAGCCGTCTACTAAGCCCTCTCACGACGCCAACGGGCCGGATGGGGAGAGGGTGTGAACTTGGAGAATGGGCACTAGAAGAAAATCCAGAAATAATAGCACTCACAGAACAAAGCTAACGAAAACCATAGCAAATGCAGTGTTTCCACAGGGCTACTATGTAGTGAGAAAAGAGGAGAAGGGAGAGGAGGAGGTGGTGTAGCTTTGCTAATAAGAGAAGGTTGGAGTTTCGAAGAGATGGTAATTCAGAACTGGGAAGGTTTCAGTGACTACATATCAGGCACCATAGCAACTGGAGGACAGAAAATTATAGTAGTAGTCATAACCCCCCACCGAATGACAGAAGACCCATGATGGAATATGATGGAAACAACTTGGCCACCATCTATATAATAGAGAGAGCAGCTTCTGTGGCTAGTAGGAACAGATCCAGACTACTAATCATGGGAGACTTCAACCATGGAAAGATAGATTGGGGGAACAGAGACCCACATGGAGGCTCAGACACATGGAGAGCTAAGCTGCTGGATGTGGCAACAAAAAACTTTCTAAGTCAACACGTCAAGGGACCGACAAGAATGAGAGGAGGGGATGAACCAGCCTTACTTGATCTGATATTTACCCTAAATGAGTCGGATATAAGGGAAGTTAAGTTGGAAGCCCCCCTGGGAATGAGTGATCATAATGTATTGAGCTCTGAATACCTGGTTGAGCTAGGAATTATCACCCCAAAAAAAGAACTGGGAAACAAAGGGCTTGTGTACCAAAAGGGAAACTATGAGGAGATGAATAAATTCCTATGGGATATACATTGGAACACAGAACTCAGAACCAAGTCCGTACAAGACATGATGGACTATGTAACCCAAAAGTGTCAGGAGGCTGTAAGCAGGTTTGTCCCGGCCCGACAGGAAAAAAAAAAGGACCTGTGGTTAGCCCTTGTATGGCGCCTGGTTATTTAGCATGTGTCACTCCAACCTGTTCCCGCACTTTCGTATAGTCAATATTGACTTATTAAACACGTGCATATGTGACATACTAAAAATACTAGTTTACCTTGAAAAGCTTCATAGAAACACCGACCTTACCTAACCTTCTTAGTATGTTAAGATAAGCATCTTATTGCTTCGTAATTACAATTATTACTTACCTATTATAGGTATAGGTTAAGTAATAATTGTAATTACGAAGCAATAAGATGCTTATCTTAACATACTAAGAAGGTTAGGTAAGGTCGGTGTTTTCTATGAAGCTTTTCAAGTTAAACTAGTATGTTTAGTATGTCACATATGCACGAACTTAATAAGTCAATATTGACTGTAATAAAGTGCGAGAACGGGTTGGTCACTCACAAGCGCATACTAAAAAAAAAAAAAAATTCTTCTAAATCTGTTAATTTGTGTTCACTTATCATGGGAAAAATAGTAAAAAAGACGTAAGTGGCATATATTACCCTCTATAGGGCGGGGAAGTCTGGCAAAAAACAGGCGCTGACTCAGCATGCGTCCCAGACGGTCTGTTGCTTGCCAGCTGTCAGGCCAGAGCTGCCACAAAGAGATAATTACCTAATTATTTCAATGTCTCTGATTGATTTTTCATAGTTTTTTTGCTGTAATATTATTCAATAGTGTGTAGTGTGAATATTTATATAATAAAATGAGTGAATCATCGCTGTACTCAAAAAGATGGTGTGTATATTGTTGATTCAATTATGTTCATCAAACAGTGAACAAATACTTTGTCGGTTATTACACTATATACACAGGTTATATATAAGTATCTACATGTTTTGTTCACCATAATGAACCACTAAGTTGCTATTATGAGTCAAAAAGTAACGGAGTGACCGCCACACACCAGCCAGCCACTCATTCCCTCAACACCTCACTCTCCCACATTCTCCTCCCACCACACTGTTTTTGCTTTTATTCACTATATACAGACGTTATATATAAAGTATCTACATTCGTGTTCACCATAACGAACCACTAAGTTGGCATGCTGAGTGGCAGTGCCAGTGGCTGCTACTTCCTCCCTCCCTCAAGTCACCTGACTCACCCACATTCTGCTCCCACAATACTGTTTTTGCTTTTATTCACTATATATACAGACGCTATATATAAGTATCTACATTCGTGTTCACCATAACGAACCACTAAGTTGGTATGCTGAGTGGTAGTGGCAATGGCAGCCAGTGGCAGCCCGTCACAGGCTGCCACTCCCTCCCTCCTTCACCTCACCTGACTTGCCACCATTCTCCTCCCACCATACTGTTTTTGTTTTTATATACAGATGTTATATATAAGTATTTAGATGTTTGTTCACCATAACTGTACATATAAGCTTGTATGGTGAGTAAAGGCACAAAGACGTAGCTACTCACACAGTCAGCTGGTGGCTGCTGCCCTCAAGGCCAGACACACTAATATTTCTCCTCCAACAATACTGTTTGTGGTGTTATTACGCTATATACACACATTATATATAAGTTCTACCTGTTTTATTCACCATACTTGTACAAGTGAACTGGTATGGTGCCCAAAGACCATAGTGGTCACCAGTAAACAACATGATAAGTCGTGTAGACGACGCACCTCCCTCACCAAAATGGCGGCTCCCAACTTACTCCTCTTGCTGTTTATACCCTCTATACACACGTTATATATAAGTATCTACATTTGTGTTCACCATAGCGAACCACTAAGCTGGTATGGTGAGTGCAGTCAATAAAAGGTGGTCACACACAGTCAGAAGACAACGCCACCACCCTCCCTCCCACAGCATTACTCCTCCCTCCATGGAGCACAGCGCTAAATATCACCACAATCCTGCTATTATCAGAACCCTGGTCAGTTTTATCACAGTCAGGAGTCTTCTGTAATAATATCATCGCTACATAATAGCATGAACAAGTATATTATGGAATTTTTAGGCGATGCTGTGGTCACAAGCTGAACAGCAGTGCTGTAAGCTCATGCTGCGTGCATCAGGCTTGGTAGCTCACTGAATACTGAGGCCCCTAACACCCAGGAATTTGCCCCACGATTTAAAAAAACTGTAGTCTGTTTACAAGAGCCCTGATGAAGGTGTAGTGAACCCTGTGTATCCGCTGGCCGTTTAAATCTTGCATAGTACTCCAAAGCATCATATGATGCGATGCGCAATTTACTGCAAGTCGGTCAAAGCATCATATGATGCGATGCGCAACTTAAGGGTTAATAGGGAATGTATGAAAGCAAAGGAGCTGAACAAAAGAGCATGGAGGAACTTCCGTAACAACAGAACACCAGAAAGTAGAGAGAGATAACAGAGAACCAGGAACGAGAATGTTAGTGCGAGAAGAGCAGCTGAGAAAAGGTATGAAAATGATATAGCTAATAAAGCCAAGACAGAACCATAGCTACTACACAGTCACATCAGGAGGAAGACAACAGTGAAGGAACAAGTGATGAAAATTAGGGTGGGCGAGGACAGGTACACAGAATGACAAAGAGGTGTGTGAAGAACTCAACAAAAGGTTCCAGGAGGTCTTTACAATAGAACAGGGAGAAGTCATGGTGCTAGGAGAGGTGGCAGCAAACCAGGTGACCTTGGGAAGGTTCGAAATTACAAGAGATGAGGTCAAGAAGCACCTATTGGAGCTGAATGTGAGAAAAGCTGTTGGGCCGGATGGAATCTCACCATGGGTATTGAAAGAGTGTGCAGGAGCACTTTGCTTGTCACTCTCCATAGTGTATAGTAGGTCACTGAAAACGGGAGACCTACCAGAAATATGGAAGACTGCTAATGTAGTACCAATATACAAAAAGGGTGACAGACAAGAGGCACTGAACTACAGGCCAGTGTCCTTAACTTGTATACCATGCAAGGTGATGGAGAAGATTGTGAGAAAAAACCTAGTAACACATCTGGAGAGAAGAGACTTCGTGACAACCTATACACATGGGTTCAGGGAGGGTAAATCTTGCCTTACAGGCTTGATAGAATTCGACGATCAGGTGACAAAGATTAAGCAAGAAAGAGAAGGATGGGCGGACTGCATTTTTTTTTGTCTGTCAGAAAGCCTTTGACACAGTACCCCATAAAAGGGTGATGCATAAGCTGGAGAAACAGGCAGGAGTAACTGGTAGGGCGCTCCGGTGGATAAGGGAGTACCTAAGCAATAGGAAGCAGAGAGTTACAGTGAGGGGTGAGACCTCAGAATGGCGTGAAGTCACCAGTGGAGTCCCACAGGGCTCTGTACTTGGACCTATCCTGTTTCTGATATACGTAAATGGTCTCCCAGAGGGTATAGACTCATTCCTCTCAATGTTTGCTGACGACGCCAAAATTATGAGAAGGATTAAGACAGAGGAGGACAGCTTGAGGCTTCAAGAAGACCTGGACAAGCTGCAGGAATGGTCGAACAAATGGCTGTTAGAGTTTAACCCAAGCAAATGTAATGTAATGAAGATAGGGGTAGGAAGCAGGAGACCAGATACAAGGTATCATTTGGGAGATGAAATACTTCAAGAGTCAGAGAGAGAGAAAAACCTGGGGGTTGACATCACGCCAGACCTGTCCCCTGAAGCTCATATCAAGAGGATAACATCAGCAGCATACGCCAGGTTGGCTAACATAAGAACGGCCTTCAGAAACTTGTGTAAGGAATCTTTCAGAACATTATATACCACATATGTCAGACCAATCCTGGAGTATGCGGCTCCAGCATGGAGTCCATATCTAGTCAAGCAGAAGACTAAACTGGAAAAGGTTCAAAGGTTTGCCACCAGACTAGTACCCGAGCTAAGAGGTATGAGATACGAGGAGAGACTACGGGAATTAAACCTCACTTCGTTGGAAGACAGAAGAGTTAGTGAGGACATGATCACCACATTTAAGATTCTCAATGGAATCGACAGGGCTGATAAAGACAGGCTATTTAACACAAGGGGCACACGCACTAGGGGACACAGGTGGAAACTGAGTGCCCAAATGAGCCACAGAGATATTAGAAAGAACTTTTTTAGTGTCAGAGTGGTTGACAAATGGAATGCATTAGGAAGCGATGTGGTGGAGGCTGACTCCATACACAGTTTCAAGTGTAGATATGATAGAGCCCAATAGGCTCAGGAACCTGTACACCTGTGTATTGACGGTTGAGAGGCGGGACCAAAGAACCAGAGCTCAACCCCCGCAAGCACAACTAGGTGAGTACAACTAGGTGAGTACAGGAACCGTGGTGGCCTGGGTCACTCTAGGTTGCCAGATGCATGATAAAGCATCAGTCATTTCTCTGTTAGAAACTAAAAACCAACTCTCACAAGGATTAGTAAAATGAATTCCTAATAATATACAATGGTTTTCTTTACTGAAACTAATAGGTAAATCATAAACCTTACAATTAACCTGAGGAATAGCAGCATGGCGCAGCCGCCATATTAGAAGGGTTAAGCCATCTACATATTTGTAATACTTCCTATTAGTCAAACTTACACTGGGAAGCTCAACCTAGTTGTTCTTAATCCGCCATTAAGTATTAATAATCCAACTGGATTCCTGGTAACATCTCTCAGGTTCCAGTAATTCAATATTATTATTAATTAGTGCTTCCCATTTTATTAGACTTAGTAATCCGATTCCGACCTCAGGTCCTGGCGCTTAAGCCGCTACAATACTTATAACATATAACTTTACATGTAACTACACTACACTTATTCTAATACATGAATGCATTTAGGTTCATCCTACCCACATGGAATAAGATAAGATACTACCATAAGGCAACGCCTAACATTTTATTTCCTCATAATTCCTACTTCTACTTATAATAGACAGTAAAGAGTTCGTTATTTTTATAACTGAGAATAACGGATTCGTAACATCCAGCCTTCAATGTTGCTGTGAAGAGTTACGCTTGAAGATGTGTGGCCCTCAACGGCAGCCATTATGGCCAGCCTTCAGTACTCACCTAATTGTGCTTGCGGGGGTTGAGCTTTGGCTCTTTGGTCCCGCCTCTCAACTGTCAATCAACAGGTGCACAGATTCCTGAGCCTACTGGGCTCTATCATATCTACATTTGAAACTGTGTATGGAGTCAGCCTCCACCACATCACTTCCTAGTGCATTCCATTTATTAACTACTCTGACACTGAAAAAATTCTTTCTAACGTCTCTGTGGCTCATCTGGGTACTAAGTTTCCACCTGTGTCCCCTTGTTCGTGTCCCACCCGTGGTGAAGAGTTTGTCTTTGTCCGCCCTGTCAATTCCCCTGAGAATTTTGTAGGTGGTTATTATGTCTCCCCTTACTCTTCTGTTTTCCAGGGATGTGAGGTTCAGCTCCTTTAGCCTTTCCTCGTAGCTCAATCCTCTCAGTTCCGGGACGAGCCTGGTGGCATACCGCTGAATCTTCTCTAACTTTGTCTTGTGTTTAACTAGGTATAGACTCCAGGCTGGAGCTGCATACTCCAGGATTGGTCTTACATAAGTGGTATACAGGGTTCTGAAAGATTCCTTACACAAATTTCTAAAGGCAGTTCTTATGTTGGCCAGTCTAGCATATGCCGCTGATGATATTCTTTTGATGTGGGCTTCTGGGGACAGGTTCGGTGTGATATCAACCCCCAGATCTTTCTCTCTATTTGACTCTTGCAGGATTTCCCTCCTAAATGATACCTTGTGTTCAGCCTCCTGCTCCCTTCTCCTAATTTCATCACCTTACACTTTCCCGAGTTGAACTTTAGCAGCCATTTTCTAGACCATTCCTCCAGTTTATCCAGGTCATCCTGTAGTCTCTGTCTATCTTCATCCGTCTTGATTCTTCTCATAATTTTTGCATCATCAGCAAACATTGAGAGGAATGAGTCTATACCCTCGGGAAGATCGTTCACATATATTAGAAACAGGATGGGTCCAAGTACTGAGCCCTGTGGGACTCCGCTGGTGACATCTCGCCACTCTGATGTCTCCCCCCTCACCGTTACTCGCTGTTTCCTGTTGCTTAAGTACTCCCTTATCCACTGGAGCACCTTCCCTTTTACTCCTGCCTGTTGCTCCAACTTTTTTAACAGCCTTTTGTGCGGTACTGTGTCAAAGGCTTTTTGGCAATCCAGGAAAATACAGTCGGCCCACCCTTCTCTTTCCTGCCTAATTTTTGTTGCTTGGTCATAAAATTCTATTAAACCTGAGAGGCACGATTTACCATCCCTGAACCCATGTTGGTGGTGCGTTACAAAGTTATTTCCCTCTAGATGCTCTACGAGCCTTTTCCTAACGATCTTCTCCATTACCTTGCATGGTATACAAGTTAAGGAAACTGGCCTGTAATTCAGTGCCTCTTGCCTGTCACCCTTTTTGTATATTGGGACCACATTAGCTGTCTTCCAACTTTCTGGTAAGTCTCCTGTTTCCAGTGACCTGTTATACATAGAGAGTGGCACACTTAGTGCTTCTGCACCTTCCTTCAGTATCCATGGTGAGATTCTGTCAGGCCCAACAGCCTTTGTCACATCCAGCTCCAGCAGACACCTTTTGACCTCATCACTGGTGAGGTCAAATTCCTCCAAGGTTGCTTGGTTTGCCACCTCCTCATTTAGTGCAGGGGCTTCTCCTTGTTCTATTGTGAAGACCTCCTGGAATCTCTTGTTGAGTTCTTCACACACCTCCTTGTCATTCTCTGTGTATCTGTTCTCCGCTTTTCGCAGCTTCATCACTTGTTCCTTCACTGCTGTTTTCCTCCTGATGTGGCTGTGGAGCAGCTTTGGTTGGGTCTTGGCTTTACTCGCTGTGGGAGTATGTCTCCCAAGATCCTCCCACAGCTGACTTGAATGGCTCATTGCAGTGCACAGTGCACTGATCTTGTGCACAAAGCCTATTTCCCTTAATCCTGGATAGTTTTCTGGCATGTTGGGTATCTCCAGAATGCCCACTTAACCAGGAACACTGTTAAAATACGTAGGCCGCCGTATGTCTAGGCAGGAAGTAGATACAGGGAGTTAAGCATACTGCCACCAAGGGTCAGTGAGTACATGGCTGGTGCCGCGAGTGAGAGAGGGGAAGGCGCCAGCAGCGTCTGACCTCTGGGGTCAACCGGCGCGATGTTGAATAACAGCTATGACGTGTTCATGACGTCACTCCTGCTACTGCTCATCGAACGAGCTAATATGATTGGTTCCCGCTCATTTGCTGCAATGCTATTGGTCAAATTGTAACTCTTTTGTGTTGTGTGCCACGAGATGCCCGGCACCCTTGCAAACTCATTCACGTGAGAGAGACCATACGAAGAGGACGTGTTCTGTTCTACCGGCCAATAGACTGATCACCGTCTATCCCTCACCGTCAAGTTAACTCAGCGTCTTTGCGATATACCACACACTCGCCAGAATCACGAGTGGGAATATATTGTTTAGAAGCCTAAAGTGACAAATCTCCAGAGCGAAACAGACTGGTATCAGGTAACCCCTGGTGACAAAGATCGTCGTGAGTGACCTAGAGTGAACTAAGGCAGTGCCGCCGCCTAAGTAATCTGTGTGTGACATTACCACAGTGTACAGTGTAGTGCATGGTACCGCCACTCATCCTGAGCGTGTACCTCAGTACCTCGAGCGCGCCGCCGCCGCCGCCGCCGCCCTCCTACGTGACGTCACCACCTCACGCACCGTCAGTGCCAGTGTGTGCGCGTGTGTCTGTCTGTTAAGCATACAGCACGCCCTACTCACGAAATCATCTCAAGATACTGCGAGTACCCTCCGTGTCTACGAGCGAAACCAGCTATCAGGCCACCTACGAGTGCTTGTATAAACGAGTCTGAGTGAGTGCGTAAGGAAAGGTACCTTATCTGTAAGTACAAGATCTTGTCATTGTTTATTGTGTCTGTGTTGATCTGAGGGATCAACCACAGTTCTCACCTTCTTATACCTGTCGCAGGTTATAGGTGAATCGACGGTGAATGCGTGTTTATCTGTGTGGTATCACTGCATTTCACTCGTCTGTGAATGTGAGCTTCACATACACCACACATTTAGTTATTGTGTTATTATTGTGCATGTTATTGTGTATTGACAGTTTGCATATCATCATTACCGAGTATCCGGTTGGAACTCTTGTGATCCCTTTGCATACCGGCAGTTAGGTTGCCGTGTTAGTGATTGGCTGTCAACTGTGTTAAGTTAGGTGTTTCTCCACGAGTGGATACGAGTCGATTAGCCAGACGTCAAGAGTCTCGCTAATGCAACCATAGCTTTGCTGACGCCAATCGAAAGTAAATCAAGCACCCTGTGTATTAGTGGTTAAGTTAGTAAATAAACTACTGTTAAGCTTTATGCGGTGTTTCCGTTGAACCACTTCTGAATACTGCCAATATTACTCAAGCCTTCAGCTCTAAGTGTCTTCAACACCGAGTTGCCTGTAAGTCACTAAACTATAAATTTGATGAGGACCCTAGGAGTCCCTTAAAGTGTTACATCATTGAGGAGATTCCAACGACCAACGTGGAGCAGGACCAGGTGAGGCTAGTCTGAGAAGAGACCCACAAGGACTCTAACTCGACCTTGCTCCCAGGCCCTGTACGGTTGCTCTCGTATTTTCTATTTTGCTAATTCCGACAGCTTCGTGAAGCGTCTGCCACATGTACATTGGCGACGTACGCATTGCAGTCGTGACAGCAAAAAAAAGAAAACCCCCACATCTGGCGCCCAACGTGTTAGGCTTAGTTGGAACCTATGAGCTAGGTTGTACAGTAAAATTTCGCACTTAAATTTTCCCTGAAAATTCAAAAGTGACGAGCAGTATTCAGAGGATGTTTAACACCCTGTTAGGTACACACACCACCAGTATGTCTGAGTGTGTAGAGTACAAACAGCGCTACCTGCATCTTCACCTGGCCTTGACCGCTCGTAGACCTGACGACTACGACACTCTTACTGAACAAGAGTGTAAGGAACGAGTGGAACAGCACATGAGGGCCGTGGAAGAGGTGATGCTACAAGCACACATGCAGGGTAGTGCTGAGGTGGCGTGCACGAGTCTCATCACACTGGATGAAGCTATCGGTGGTGAGACCCCAGTGAGAGATAACACAGTGGGAGAGACCCCAGTGAGAGACAACTTGGAGGTAGAGACCCCTGTGGGTGACGTCACCGAGAATGATGTCACTAGAATCACGCGCGCTGCGGAAGAAAACGGAGTCACGCGGGAATCTAGCCCTTTAAATACTCCGTTGGGGGGATTCTATGGGGAAGAATCTCGGCCCAAAAGGTCCTTGTGGACGACACCAACTCAAAGAGTAGGTATTACAGGCTCGCAATTATTCACCTTAGAGGAATACCGTAACCAAGTTAGGGAGTTGGGATTCGAAGGGAATAAAGTAGCAGAGCAAGCTATGAAACTCTGGACTGATCAGCAGGACAGAGAAAGCAAACTGTGGACTGATCAGCAAGAGAGAGAAAACAAACGCTGGACTGATCAGCAGAACCGAGAAAGTACTGAACGCATAGCTCGCATGCAGTTGCAAGTAAGGCAGGATGACCAGACAAGTGGTCGTTCAACGGAGACTAACGTTGAACAAGGTAAGACTGTCAAACTACCTAAACTAGCTAACTTTGATGAGAGGGACGACTCGATGGATGCATACATCAAGCGTTTCGAAGGTCACGCCGCTGATTGCGGGTGGGAAAGATCAAAGTGGGCACTCGCTCTTAGTGCATTGTTAAAGGGTAGGGCATTAACTATCTACCACAGTCTGGGTCCGCACCAGCGCGGAGATTACGAGGCATTGACAACAGCGCTGCTGAACGGTTTTGGCATAACTGCAGACCGGATGCTAGAGAATTTCCGTAGGGCTCAATTGCAAAAAGGTGAGACATATGTGCTCATGTTACAGCGGTTAGAATCGAGTCTAAACCGTTACTGTGAACTCATGGAGACTGCTCCTGGGAGCATGGAGTTCTATCAACTGATGATTCGTGAACAGTTCTTAGAAGCATGCGAATCGTCTCTGCGTGTCAAGCTCAAAGAGCAAGAAATTGTGTCAAATCTGTCTATGGCCAAGCAAGCTGATCTGTGGGCTGGGGCCAGGAGACAGGTGAAAGGGGTGAAGCCGCACGAGAAGCATCATGCTACAGGTATTGGCGATAGAGCTAAGCTTAAGACTGGTGTGTCGGGGGAGCAGGGAAACTCCTCCAACAAGCAGGTGCACAAGTGCTACACCTGTGGTAAGCCAGGTCATCGTGCAGCTGATTGCAAGGTAAAACCGAAATCAGGTTACATAGCAGGTGTGAGCTCAAGTGGTAAGAAACATCCCAACGTTGGAAAGGATCCACTAGCTTGGACCCTTGAGGTGGTGGACGGAAATGTTAACGGAAAATCGGCGAAAATCTTCCGTGACAAAGGCGCCACTACTCACATGGTAAGAAAGAGCCTAGTACAGCCAGGATCTGAGACAGGTAGACATATCTATGTCAAATTCCCAAATGGCTATACTAAAGAGATGGTGGAGGTGTATGTGTGGGTCGACACACCTTACATCAAAGGTAAAATCCGTGCCGTTCAACAGGAACGTGCTGTATATGGATTTTATTGGGAAATGTTCCGGGAATCTCTGATTGCCCGAGTCCACCCTCGAAGAAAACGGGGGAGCGTGAGGACGCTGCCTCAGCTGTATGCAGCCGTCCCCAGCCAGCTGATCCCAAGGGCGACTCGCCCGGGGATGACGTCACAGGGAGTGACCACACCCTCACCCAGCTGAAGTATAAGGGAGAGAAAGCAAAAGAACGCAACATGCTCCAACGCTACGAGGACCCTCCTGCAGATGGATCCAACAAGCCGAAGAAGCATGTAAGACGTAAAAACAGGAGAGGACCGCAGGGCTCGACATCGACAGGGCCGATCGACCACCCTCTGCTCTCAGCAACGATCGCCGGTGTCTCAGTGATAACCGCCGACGAGGAGGAAGGTCAGCCAGGTCTCTTCAATCAACAGCAGCAGGAGACACACCGAGATGTTAAGGTTGATGATCAGCTGTCTGAAGATCAAGTCGACCAGGTTACTCGACTGGTAGCAGAGTACAAGGAGGTACTCTCTGACGTCACTAAGGTAGCAAAAGTAGAGGGTTACCGCATACCTTTGCTAGAGCAGCAAGCGGTACGAACAAAACCATATCCTGTTCCTCATCACCTTGTACCACAGGTGAGAGAAGAACTGGCATCTATGATTAATGCGGGAGTAATAGAGAAGTCGACCTCACCGTACTCAAGCCCGATGGTGTTAGTGAAGAAGCCTGGGGGAGGTGTGCGCATCTGCCTCGACTTCAGGAAGTTGAACTCCATCATAGAGTTTGATGCTGAACCGATGTTCAATCAAAATGAGATCTTCTCGAGGTTAGCTTCCAGTTGCTATTTCTCCAAGCTTGATCTGACAAAAGGATTTTGGCAGATTCCATTACATGAAGACAGTAAGCGCTGCACTGCCTTCATGACAAGCGAAGGTCTCTTCCAGTTCACAGTTCTTCCGTTTGGACTGGTGAACGCCCCAGCCGTGTTCAACAGAACTATGCGCAAAGTCTTGGGGGGAATTACTGGAGTAGAAGTGTTCGTGGACGATGTGCTCATCCACTCTGCTACGTGGGAAGAACATCTGACCTTGCTAAGGCAGGTGTTGACAAGACTACAAGAAGTAGGAATGGTTGCAAAACCCACTAAGTGTGAGTTGGGGTGCAAGGAGGTCAGGTACCTTGGTCACGTGATAGGGGGAGGGTTCACCAGGCCGCTGCCTGAGAAGATCACCAAGATCAGTGAAGCCGCTCCACCCGCCACCAAGACTCAGGTTAAGTCATTCCTGGGACTGGCAGGGTACTACAGAACTTTCATTCCCAATTTCACGTCTATAGCAACTCCGCTAACTAATCTCACCAAGAAGAATGCACCTGTTAGAGTACGTTGGACAGAAATGGAGAACTCAGCATTCTCGACGCTCAAGAAGAAGCTGACTGAAGCACCCATCCTTAGACTACCAGATTCTACCAGGGAGTACATCCTTCGGACAGATGCCTCAAATACAGGTATTGGTGCTGTACTCATGCAAGAGTACGACGGTGAAATCTGGCCAGTTGCGTACTCCAGTCGTAAACTGAGCAATGCTGAGCAGAAGTACTCCACTGTAGAAAAGGAACTCCTTGCTGCTGTCGTGGGAGTAAGGAAATTCTACCAGTATCTCTATGGTAAGCGTTTCACGTTTCAAGTAGATCACCAACCCCTCAGCCACATCGGTACGCTTAAAAACGCCAACCCTAGAATAATGCGCTGGGTGTTGTTCCTTCAACAGTTCACATTCCGCGTGGTTTACATAAAGGGAGCCGACAACGTAGGTGCTGACTGGTTGAGTAGGTCAGGGGTGATTAACGAGACGTCGAACGAGGGAGACATGAGCGAGGAAACGCAACGCGCATCACCGGACACTGGTTCCCAGTGTGTCTCTGATGTTTCAGGCATGACACAGGTGGAGAGAGGCAGTGGACAGACCAGCGCCACTCAGGGTTTCGAGGCGTTGAGCCGACCCAGACCTGGAGCTACGTCCAACCACAGTGCCTGCTCAAGACCTGAACAGATAGCCACATGTGATCCGGTGACTGAAGAAATTCCTCACTTACCAGAAGAGAATAGTCTAGACGAGGCCCCGCCTCGCCTAGCTGTATAGAAAACGGGGTCCGCTGGACCCGGCCGCGCTCAGTGCACTCAGTTTGTGCACATGTTGTCAGCGGTGTGAGTTGAACGAGCGCCACGCTGTGGAGCTCGATCTTTGTTGGGGGGTGATGTGGGAGTATGTCTCCCAAGATCCTCCCACAGCTGACTTGAATGGCTCATTGCAGTGCACAGTGCACTGATCTTCGTGCACAAAGCCTATTCCTTAATCCTGGATAGTTTTCTGGCATGTTGGGTATCTCCAGAATGCCCACTTAACCAGGAACACTGTTAAAATACGTAGGCCGCCGTATGTCTAGGCAGGAAGTAGATACAGGGAGCTAAGCATACTGCCACCAAGGGTCAGTGAGTACATGGCTGGTGCCCGCGTGAGACAGAGGGGAAGGCGCCAGCAGCGTCTGACCTCTGGGGTCAACCGGCGCGATGTTGAATAACAGCTATGACGTGTTCATGACGTCACTCCTGCTACTGCTCATCGAACGAGCTAATATGATTGGTTCCCGCTCATTTGCTGCAATGCTATTGGTCAAATTGTAACTCTTTTGTGTTGTGTGCCACGAGATGCCCGGCACCCTTGCAAACTCATTCACGTGAGAGAGACCATACAAAGAGGACGTGTTCTGTTCTACCGGCCAATAGACTGATCACCGTCTATCCCTCACCGTCAAGTTAACTCAGCGTCTTTGCGATATACCACACACTCGCCAGAATCACGAGTGGGAATATATTGTTTAGAAGCCTAAAGTGACAAATCTCCAGAGCGAAACAGACTGGTATCAGGTAACCCCTGGTGACAAAGATCGTCGTGAGTGACCTAGAGTGAACTAAGGCAGTGCCGCCGCCTAAGTAATCTGTGTGTGACATTACCACAGTGTACAGTGTAGTGCATGGTACCGCCACTCATCCTGAGCGTGTACCTCAGTACCTCGAGCGCCCGCCGCCGCCCTAGCTCCTACGTGACGTCACCACCTCACGCACCGTCAGTGCCAGTGTGTGCGCGTGTGTCTGTCTGTTAAGCATACAGCACGCCCTACTCACGAAATCATCTCAAGATACTGCGAGTACCCTCCGTGTCTACGAGCGAAACCAGCTATCAGGCCACCTACGAGTGCTTGTATAAACGAGTCTGAGTGAGTGCGTAAGGAAAGGTACCTTATCTGTAAGTACAAGATCTTGTCATTGTTTTATTGTGTCTGTGTTGATCTGAGGGATCAACCACAGTTCTCACCTTCTTATACCTGTCGCAGGTTATAGGTGAATCGACGGTGAATGCGTGTTTATCTGTGTGGTATCACTGCATTTCACTCGTCTGTGAATGTGAGCTTCACATACACCACACATTTAGTTATTGTGTGATTATTATTGTGTGTTATTGCCTGTATTGACAGTGTTGTGTTTATTGCATATCATCATTACCGAGTATCCGGTTGGAACTCTTGTGATCCCTTTGCATACCGGCAGTTAGGTTGCCGTGTTAGTGATTGGCTGTCAACTGTGTTAAGTTAGGTGTTTCTCCACGAGTGGATACGAGTCGATTAGCCAGACGTCAAGAGTCTCGCTAATGCAACCATAGCTTTGCTGACGCCAATCGAAAGTAAATCAAGCACCCTGTGTATTAGTGGTTAAGTTAGTAAATAAACTACTGTTAAGCTTTATGCGGTGTTTCCGTTGAACCACTTCTGAATACTGCCAATATTACTCAAGCCTTCAGCTCTAAGTGTCTTCAACACCGAGTTGCCTGTAAGTCACTAAACTATAAATTTGATGAGGACCCTAGGAGTCCCTTAAAGTGTTACATCATTGAGGAGATTCCAACGACCAACGTGGAGCAGGACCAGGTGAGGCTAGTCTGAGAAGAGACCCACAAGGACTCTAACTCGACCTTGCTCCCAGGCCCTGTACGGTTGCTCTCGTATTTTCTATTTTGCTAATTCCGACAGCTTCGTGAAGCGTCTGCCACATGTACATTGGCGACGTACGCATTGCAGTCGTGACAGCAAAAAAAAAAAAAAAACCCCACATTATCAACCATTTAAGTCAGAGTTGATATAATTGGTCCGATTGAGCCGAGAGCATCGGACGGCAGCAGATATATCCTGACTATGGTAGATCATGCTACTCGTTATCCAGAGGCGGCACCTCTGAAGAATATCGAGACCGTCACAGTGCCAGAAGCATTAATGGGGTTTTTCAGTCGCCTAGGTATACCTGATAAGATACACAGCGACAGGGGAGTATAGTTCACCAGTGAGATGATGGCAGAAGTTGCAAGGCTACTCATGTTGCAGTCATCATTCATCACACCCAATCATGGCATGAGGAATGGGTTGGTGGAGCGGTTCAATGGAACCCTGAAGAAAATGCTAAGGAAAATGTGCATACAGCAACACAAGGAATGGCCGAGATACATTAACCCGGTACTGGTTGCTAACAGGGAAGAACCCCAGGCAGTACCCGGTTCTCGCCATTCGAGCTCTTGTACGGTCGCACGGTAAAGGGACCGTTGCATGTCTTGAAGAATCTATGGGAAGAGGAAGACCCAGAAACCAAAACTACGTATGAATACGCCATAGATTTGAGGAACCATCTGGAGGAGATGTGTAAGTTGCTAGAGAGGAACTCGCCAAGGCCAAGGAGTATCAGAAGAGCAAGTACGATCTAAAGGCCAGTGAGAGGAAGTTCAAGGTGGGAGATAGAGTACTCCTACTTCTTCCTACTAGCAGGAACAAGCTTGTGCTACAGTGGAAGGGACCCTTCACAATTACTGAGTGCAGTCACTCATTGACTTACGTTGTATGCATAAAGGGGGTCAAGAAGAAGTATCAAGTCAACATGTTGAAACGATATGAAGAACGTGAAGATGTGTCAACAAGGTCAGAGGAGAGTGAAGAAGGTACTTCCTCGGTTAGTTGTCTCCAGTGTTGCCAGCGTGTCCGGTAGGACTCAGGCTGAAGCTGGAACTGCAATGCCTAGAGACGAGCCTAGCTGCAAAGCGTCGAGTTGGCTAGAGCCCGGCCCTGGAGCTGAGCACAATCCTGCGGCAAAGTCAGGTAGCACCACCAAGGACGAACCGGGTGAGTTACCCTTAATCTCTCAGGACGAAGAAGCATAGAAAACGGAGTCTCCACCCACTTATCACCCAGCCGGAAGTGAGCTGTCAGTTGTGACAGCCGTGCACAGTGCACAAAGACAGCTTGTGATTTGGGATGTATTTTGCTTCCAGTAAAATATATCCTCTAGTGGGAGGTTGATGTCAGGACACGAATTGTTCCAGCTCCCCTGTGCACTAAAATGTGTGCACAGGAGCGTGTGCACCATAGCGCAAGATTGAGAATTACAACTCTTACACAGTCATGCTGGGTGTCTACGGATAGCCCTTGATGACTGCTAGTCATTAAAGCTATTGTGGTTGCTCTAGCAAGTCCGTTGAGAAATTTATAGCAGGGAGTTGATTTCAGGTGAATTTTAGTACAATTTCAAGTGGAGAGAAAGGGAGTTGGGGTTAACAGTGGTAGGCTGACCCCCCTACCTTTGCGCGCTCATGCCAGAGGAAGAGCGTCGTCTTAGAAGAATGTGATTGGTTGACACTTCAGGCCTCTGAGAGGCTTAGCTGTGATTGGTGGAAGGATCTAAGGGGTCCGGCCTGATCGTGGGGTCTTCGCTTGGCGCCGAACCCAATTCTTACCTGTGCCCGTTGCTGAAGGAGGCTGTGTTGTTTTCGTGCTAGGCCGAGCACCGGAAATACCGCCTGCAACGACACAAAAGTCACTCTTGATCGTTGTGCCAACATCCCGGAACCGTGGGAGTAAGAATCCGGTATCGTGGAAGAGGGGATCGGTGATATAGCTAACCAAGTGAACTTAAGTGGGATCGTCACCTTCCCGCGTGATTGCTGGATGCCACCCAGTGAGAGTGAACTGAGGTGGCCTGTTTATCCGAGTGTGGTAGTGACATCCGTAGTCTATCGTGCATGGTTTGGAAGGTACCTGGGAGAGACGAACTTGTGAAGGTTTCAGTTGTGTTGGAAAACTAGAATTCATAATTCCGTGGAATTACCAGTAAACATTGAAGGACTCTGCCTTTTTTCCCGTGCCGCAATGTACAACCACGTACAGCGCCGTACTGTTTCGTCCGAGCCGTGTTGAGGACGTGGTACCATTCCTAGTCATGTGAGGCTACCAGCCGCACCCGTGTCTCACTCCTCCTGCCGAGCCTAGGCACTAGGGGAGTACCACCGCCACCCTGATCCGTGTGTCGGGACACCGCACCAGCCACCCCGTGGTCCAGCTGACCACGTGAACGAAGTAGAAGGACGCCCATTTCACTATCTACTGCATACGCTAGTGGGGGGAGTCGTATGTGTGTGTGTGAATGAGACTGGTCGGTGAAAATGAAGTAAGTACCTGTTTCTTTATTGGTTTGTTAAAACTCAGAAGCTGGCTTCGCAACCAGTGTTCAGTCATGGCATTGTCCCTTTAAACATCTGTGAGGTAACGGGAAGTGGAGACGTGTGAGTTACACCTGTTCTAACGTCAAGCAAGTTGAGGAGTGGGCCCAACTGTAAGGGAAGAAGTGTGTACGGACATAAGAGACACATTCAGTTCTGTCTTGTTGGCATATTATTTGCTGTATCTCCAGGGGTGGAGGAAAGTGATTTTATTTGTATTCCATTTCTCTATTGTGCCGTGTTTGTGATATCTATGCAGAGCGTTCCCGTTCCGGCAGTGTAGAGTGTAACGGGAGATTTCCCTTGGTGGTTAATTTATATATATATATATATATATATATATATATATATATATATATATATATATATATATATATATATATATATATATATCGTACCTAGTAGCCAGAATGCACTTCTCAGCCTACTATGCAAGGCCCGATTTGCCTAATAAGCCAAGTTTTCATGAATTGTTATATTTTCTCAATTTTTTTCTTGTGAAATGATAAAGCTACCCATTTCATTATGTAAGAGGTCAATTTTTTTTATTGGAGTTAAAATTAACGTAGTTATATGACCGAACCTAACCAACCCTACCTAACCTAACTTAACCTATCTTTATAGGTTAGGTTAGGTAGCCAAAAAGTTAGGTTAGGTTAGTTTAGGTAGTCGAAAAACAATTAGTTCATGAAAACTTGGCTTATTAGGCAAATCGGGCTTGCATAGTAGGCTGAGAAGTGCGTTCTGGCTACTAGGTACGACATATATATATATATATATATATATATATATATATATATATATATATATATATATATATATATATATATATATATATATATATATATATATATATATATATATATATATATATATATATATATATATATATATATATATATATATATATATATATATATATATATATATATATATATATATATATATATTGGCCAGGACCTAGATTCACGAAGCTCCGTGTATTTCTTCGTAAGTAGGTGTGCTACGAAGGTTCGTAAGTACCGGCTAAGAACGTGACTACATACGATTCAGAAAGCCGTACTTACGGAGTTATTAGCAACTTTCAAGAAGTCTCGCTAGATGTCACTAGGGCTTTTCGTTTGGCCAACCAGAGAGAAGGCAACATTCTTCTTCTTGAAGATTTAGAAAATCATGACGCTTGCTTATCGGAGCTCACCTGCCACCTATTTACTTAGAATTTTCTTATAAAAATAGCATATTTCGAAGTAAAACTATGTTTTTTAAACTTCTACAGTCAGCACCGACATTGTAGTAAACAAACATGTTAATTTTTTTGTTTACCTACGTAATTGTAAGAGATATTGAGTGGCTTTCGTTGTCGCTCGGAAGATGTGCTGACAATTATTGTATATATTTACCTGAATTTACCCAAGGGCCACTGTCTATCTAGTGGTCTCGACAAGGACAGAAAGCCGGAGGCTTGTTAAAGGTCCCGTTAATTGTCTTAATGATATTTTTTAGCTGGATTTTGACATTTACAGCTTCAGCGGGTATGCGGTTCCATGGGTTTATAACCTTAGTGGAAAAAAAACATGTTTTCAGTCTTATGAATAAATCCACAAGGGCCGTGACGAGGATTCGAACCTGCGTCCGGGAGCATCCCAGACACTGCCTTAATCGACTGAGCTACGACAGGGTAAAAGGGTTGAAACCGAAGTTCTACTTAACTTACTGGATCCCGTAGCCTCTCCGAGGCACAAACTAGGCTTTTACACAACCCCCCCCCCTGCACCCGAGCTATGTCGGGTGCAGGGGGGGTTGTGTAAAAGCCTGGTTTGTGCCTCGGAGAGGCTACGGGATCCAATAAGTTCACTAGAACTTCGGTTTCAACCTTTTTACCCTGTCGTAGCTCAGTCGATTAAGGCAGTGTCTGGGATGCTTCCGGACGCAGGTTCGAATCCTCGTCACGGCCCTTGTGGATTTGTTCATTTGATGCATCACGTTAGTGTGATCTCTGTGTGTAATGTTTTCAGTCTTACTTGAGAGGACATACTCTCCAACGTTATATCTGTGATTGCCCTGTTATTAGTGACTTCAGACCAAATGGTATGAGGTACTTTGAGCTCTGTAATTACTTCATACACTCAGGAATATTGGAAGATATTCTTGTGCTGCACCCAGATTTTGCTAGTGGGGGCTAATAGATCAGCTTTACACAGTTTGTTCTCTCCTGATTCCATGTATGACGGGCCGTCCTGTGAGATGGGGATGTTGGATGAGCTTGTAGCTGGTTTTTGATCTACGCTGTGTGGTCCTTCATACAGAATAAGAAAGCAGCACATTGCTGTGTATACCTAAGCATGTTAAAAAATACATTGTTTGAGAGGAATCTTGTAGAATGGTAATAGTAATTATAATATAATGTTTCCATGATTCAGTGCTTACCTCTTGTGAAAATCGCGAAGTTGCTGTTTAATCAGAGTTGATTTGTTTTTTTGTATTGAGGTGGTATTTTCTCCCTTGATTCCATGTATGGCTAACCATCCTGTGAGATGGGAGTATTAGATGAACTTATAGCTAGTTTTTTATTTGCACTGTGTAATCTTCCATATGGAATAGGATAGCAGCACATTGCTGTGTATACCTAAGATTCTTAATATAAAAAATCAGTAATAAAGATGTTAAATTATAGCTTGTATTATCCTTATTAAATCATGTTAACCATGGATCATTAAGATCTCATGTTGATATGTAATAGTCATATTTCTTTTGAATCATTCATTAAATTGTGCATTATACCTCAATTTTTCACTTCTTTGGATACACTGTACAGTACAAAAAGATAGAATAAAAATAAACAGTAATATTTCTTTCATTATAGTTTTTTATTTTAATAACTGCATCAGTATTTTTACAGCTTTGATATTCCCAGAGTCAAACTTAATCTGTGTGAACACTATGCAAATAAAGGGACCTAGTCTATGGAACTCACTCCCTAATGAGTTGAAAAGCTGTCCAACTTTTGCCTCATTCAAAAACATAAACAAAAAGTACCTAATTTCATCTTCATAGTTTCCTACCTTGTGCTTTATTCAAAATTCTATATTTGCTTCATTTTTATTCCTATGTTTGACTATATTTAATCTATATTTGCCTCATTGAAAACCAAAACCAAAAAGTGCCTAATTTCATCTTCATAGTTTCCGACCTTGTGCTTTCAAATTTCATTGTATTTAGTGCTACCCAATCCCGTCAATCTTTATGTACCGAATCCAAACAACTTTACCATTGTGATCATTGCTGTCTTATATGTGCTATCAAAACGCTGTATTGTGCCTATTAATCTTTGTTAAATTACCAATCACGCTGTCAATGCAATCAATCAGAGCTACTGATGTGCTTTATTATAACTACTAATCTCTCTCATCTCATTTTTTTCTTGCAATGTACCTGTATCATTTTATAAATTTAGCTAGAATTTACTTACTTAAAATTGTCTGTTAGATTGAGGACCTGCCCGAAACGATGTGCGTACTAGTGGCTTTACAAGAATGTAAACACCATGCTATGTATCCTCACAAACCAAATGTACCTTCTTGTATATATAAATAAATAAATAAATAAATTACTTATTGTTACATACAGCCAAATTGTGTAACAGGAAGAGGTCTTGGACCCCTACTTCTCCCCTCTCTTTTTTAACAGGTCATAATAGTCCATGCAGACATAATTATAGGTTTAAGTATTCATTGAGAGAAGTTTTTGAAGTTTTTACCCTTCTTACCTAACATCATTTGTGCAGTGGGGCAGTTGGTGATAGTAATTGCTCCCACCAGCCACCTTCTCTCATATTTCATGTTCACCAGTGTTTATTTACTCAATACCTACTGGTATAATAACTTGCTATTATAAAACTAATTCTAATATCATAAAAGACATATTTGCTACAAGTTTCAAGCAGAGAATGCATATATAACTAACACGAAGGACTCCTCTTCACGAGATTCGCCAACTAAAATCTTTTGTTTATATTAAAATCGATCCTCCGTGTTGTATAGTAGAGAAAAATTAATTTATATCCAGTTTACGTAAAGCCACGAGTGGTCGACAGCAACCTTAGGTGACGGAGCATACTTACAAAGGTTTTCCTTCTTAGTGTGTCTACCTGAATACCGACGTAGCCGCTACGAAGGCGCTAAGAAGAAAAACATTCGTAAGCTGCTCCGTGAATCTGGCCCCAGGGATTTTTTATACTGTTGTGTTGTGTTAGGGCCGTGAATTTTTATTGTCGTAATTTGCTGAGGAAGTGTTTTGCAAGTTGCCATGGGCGGCAAAGTTGTACCGTGTTGTGAACTGTTGACAGTTTGGGTCCTTGGTGTAATGCGTTGTGTACTGTGGAGGATTCCGTGAGAATTTAAAGTCATTAACGTCACTGGGGGACATGATTGCTTAATGAGGGTGTTGTGTTGTTAAACAGCGTTGTGAGTAACGTAAATTTGTGGGTGTAGTTACCTGTCCGTGTGACTGTTAGTTGAGCACCCCCGTTGCTAATTTGTGTAATTAGCAACAGTCACGGTGAGTTCACGCAGTGGTGAGGAATTGTCGGAAGGACGACTAACGTAGTATTAACGAATTAACTGGCCGTCGTTAATTAAGTGATTGATTAACGTAAAGGGGTTGACTCCCTGTCATGGTCGAAGTCAATTGAGCTGTCATAGCTGTCATAATTCGTTGGACTGATCGTATCTGTCTGCGGGCAGGGAATTAAGCACTAGAGTAGCTGTTTAAAGGGAATTGGCACCCGCCACATGGTGTATTTACAGTGTTAATGTTGTTGTTTATACAGGGTGTAGAGTAGTTTTGTGAAGTAGAGCAACAGAACCCGCGTTAAGGTAATTTTGTCATAAGACCGGAAAGACACCTGTCAGTTGGGTGACAGCAGTGTCTTTCATACTCGTCTGAATTAATAGGCTGTCGGTGTGATAGTAATTATTAGGGAATTACTCACAGAATGCTTGACGTCTCAAATGTAATGTAATTAAAGGGCTTTCGAGTTATTGTTGTGATTTCAGTGTCGCTGAGACACGATTGTGTTAACGTAATTGAATTGTTGCTGACCGTTGTGGACGGTCGATTACCGTAATTGTTTTTAAATTCAATTAGTGTAACTTTTAGTATTGTTATTGTCTTGAGAGACGAGTGTTAACGTAAGATTTTTAAAGGGGGGTCATCAGTGTTGGATCACCCAATTAGTTACTTGGTACCTCGTTGGGAGCGCTGCGAGAGTCATTCAAGATTTGTGATTATAGTATATTGCTCACCATGAGGGCCGTGACATATATTGATTGCAAGCTTGCGTCACTTCAACAAGATTTTGTAGATCTGAGACAAAGTAAAATTGACACCAGTAATTCCATCTATCATCATACTATCATGCAAGAGGAGCCCCACATCTATGAATCATCCAATAAAATCAGCAGACTTCTAGATGTTACTGCTGCTCGGCTTAGACTCGGTTACAAGTATCTCTGGGAATTCTCATTATCTGCTGATGTAGACCTAACCAAATGTAAACTGTGTCAACAAAATTATTCCCACACCCTCCGTCACTATGTGATGGAGTGCGAAAACATACGTGAATTTAGAGACAATTCTATAACCAATGTTCCAGCGATGTGTAAATATTTCATTCAAAATGATCTGCTACCAGAAATTCTAGCCAAATATCCCCAGTTTGCTAACTGTAGGTAGTAACTGAGTGATTGTAACCTATCCACCGCTACCCACTGGATAGGGGGGGGGGCGGTGTGCAGGACAAACATATAAATTGTGACACTAGCTCTCCACATATGTCAGTTGCTTAATTTAGAACCTGTATTTGAGGTCGATCTCGAACCCATTGTTGATGTGACTACTTATATTGAATTTTGTAACTAGCTCATCAAGACTGTAACTTGCTTAGCTAAATGAATTGTGGGGCTCAGTCCCTGAGCCCATTATGTGCCTCTGTAACCCTTTCCACTACCGCCCACAAGATGGGTATGGGGTGCATAATAAATGAACTAAACTAAAGCTTGCGTCACCAGTGGGCACCACTCTGTTCAGTTAGTGTCATTATTCATTCAGCGACGACGGTAAAGAGTCCGTGTGTTCACCATGCTGATGAATTACCTGTTGCTAAATGTGCCACTGCGAGACCGTAAAGTAACGTAAACTCGTTGTTGTAGTAGTTCTAGATTTTTGGTGAATAAATTGTTATTGTTCTTAGAAACGGTTGTTTAGGTTCAAATCGCAATAATATTGTCCCACTTATTATGTTCTGCAATGCCTTACATGCTTATGTGTAAATTGATTCTGTTCCTGGAGTTCGAGTCCGATTCATAGCACCACACTTCAAAGAAATACGAAGTGAGTTCCCGTCGGTTATCCTTTATTAGTTTATCACTAGAAGGAACCAGGGACCCATGTGGACAGGTTTTCACCCGTGTGATGGAAGCCTGGCGGTTTGCTCCTGCTTTTTCCTATCAGGCTTGAAGCTGATAGTCTCAGCTTGAAGTCTCAGCCTCTGAAGTCTCAGGCTTGAAGTTAAAATCTACTAGTAAGAAGTTCTTCCTGTTTGAGGTGTGCCTCCAATGCGAGGTAGTTGCATTAACGTAGCATCAATAGGAAATAATTTTTTATCAAATAAAAGTCAGAAGAAAGAAAACTCACACCTGATAAGCTACACAGCAACAGGGGAGCGCAGTTCATCAGTGAAATGATGGCGGAAATAGCGAGGCTACTCATGTTACTGTCATCATTCACCACAACTATCATGCCATGGGGAATGATTTGGTGGAACGGTTCAATTGAGCCCTGAAGAGAATGCTAAGGAAAATGAGCATAGAACAACCCAAGGAATGGGCGAGATATATTAACCTGATACTGTTTGGTTACAGGGAAGTACACGAGACAGGTACCCGGTTCTCACCATTCGAGCTCTTGTACGGTCGCACGGTAAAGAGATCGTTGCATGTGTTAAAGAATGTATGGGAAGGGGAAGATTGTACCCAGAAACTAAGACTACGTACGAATACGCGAAAGATTTGTGGAACCGTCTAGAGGAGACGTGTAAGTTGGCTAGAGAGGAACTCGTCAAGGCCAAGGAGTATAAGAAGAGCAAGTACGATCAGAAGGCCATGGAGAGGAAGTTCATGGTGGGAGATAGAGTACTCCTAATGCTTCCTACCAGCGGGAAGAAGTACTCTATGTGAAACACTGTAATTGTGTTGTCAGCACTACCCCCTCTAGTAACACTGTGGCAGTATAGTCGGGACTACACCCACCAGTAACACTGTGGTTGTCTTGTAACGACTACCACCTTCAGTAACACTGTGGTTGTGTTGTCAGGACTACCCCATCATTTACACTGTGGTTGAGTTGCAGTACTACCCCCCCCCTTCAGTAACACTGTGGGTAAGTTGTCAGGTCTTCCCCCCTTCAGTAACAATGTGGTTCTGTCATCAGGAGTGCAATATCCAGTAACACTGTGTTGTCAGAACTACACCCACAAGTAACACTGTGGTTTTGTTGTAAGGGCTACCACATCCAGTACTTCTGTCATTTTTTTTTGTCAGGACTACCCCCACCACTAATACTGTGATTGTAGTCAGAAATACCCACTCCAGTAACACTGTGGTTGTGTTGTCAGGACTCCCTCCACAACCTTTCAGTAACATGTGGTTCTGTTATCATGACTACCTCCATCAGTAACAGTTTATGTTGTCAGGAGAACACCCTCAATTAACACCGTAGTTGTGTTGGCAGAACTAGCCCCTCATTAACACTGTGGTTGTGATGTCAGGTCTACCTCCACCAGTAACACTGGGATTGTGTTGTCACGACTACCTCCTCCACAAACACTTGTGGTTGTGTTGTCAGGACTACCCCCATCCGGTAACACTGTGGTTGTGTTGTCAGGACTACACTTACTAGTAACACTTTGGTTGTATTTTCAGGATTACCCCCACAATAACATTGTTGTTGAGTGGACAGGACTACCTCCCCCACTCCAGCAACACTATGGTTGCCTTGTCAAGACTCCCTCCCCACTTCCTGTAATACTTTGGTTGTGTTGTCAGGATTACCACCACCAGTAACACTGGAGGATGTGTTATCAGGACTACCACCACCAGTAACACTGTGGTTGTGTTGTCAGCACTACCCCTCTCCAGTAACACTGTGGTTTTGTTGTCAGGACCACCCTCTTCTGTAACATTGTGGTTGTGTTGACAAGACTACCCCCGCCAGTAACAATGGTGTTGTGTTGTCTGGACTACCTCCTCATGTAACACTGAGGTTTGTATTGTCAGGACTATCCTTTCCAATAACACTGTGGATGTGCTTTCAGGATAAACCCCTCCATAACAACACTGTAGTTGGGTTATCAGTACGACCCCCCCCCCCACCAGTAACATTGATGTTGTTGTGGTTGCTGTACTACCAGCACCAGTTACAGAGTGGTTGTGTTATCATGATTCCATCACAGTCTATCACTGTGGTTGTGTTGTCAG
>WNGS01139244.1:0-18431 GCA_020271785.1 Procambarus virginalis
AAACTACTTTACACAAATCTTGGGACCAAGAGGTAGTTCCCCTAGATTGGAAATACGCAAATGTCATACCTATTTTCAAAAAAGTAGAAAGAGCTCGGTATAAAAATTACCAGCCGATCAGCTTTCCCATGAGCTTGCAGATGTATGATGTAAAGAATCCTCGGGGAGGGAATCATTCATCATCTTTCAGTGTACAATCTTGTACAATCGGAACCACATGATTGTTAAACACATTCTGCCTTACAAACTTGCTCACATTTTGGAAACTGTAACCAGCTACTAAAAGGCCTTCCAGTAAATGTAGTATACATGGATTTTGCTAAAGGTTTTGATAAGGAACAATATGAAAGACTGGCAAGCAAATTACAGGTCCATAGAATAAATACTAAAATATTAGAATGGGTAAAACAATGGTTGAAGGAAAGAAAACGAAGGGTTTTCTAAATGTGCTAAATCGAAACGAAACTGAATGGCGAAATGTGGTGGGTGGTGGGTACCACAAAGGGTCCATTTTGGGACCTACCCTATTCGTCACATTGACAGATGAGAATATTACAAACCACATCATGAAATTTGCAGACGACGCAAAGAGTTATGGTAAAGTGGGAAATGATATTAGCCTTAAAAAGAGAGCTACATGAACTCCCAAATGGTCAGACGACTGGCAAATGCTCTTTAATATCGACAAAAGTAAGACCATGCACGTGGGATAACAACCCATGCCACGATTACCAAATTAATAGTTACAGCAGATTGATGAAGATTGATAACATTACAGCAGATTGATGAAAAAATGACTTTGTAGGCAAAATCCACCACTCATTAAAAGTTGCACAACAGGTGTGCAGTAGTCAGAAAAGCTAACGAAACTTTCGGGATTATCAAGCGAACTTTCGACGATAAGAAAAAAAACGATAATGGTTCAACTGTGTAAATCTCTGGCATTTGGATTTCTGTTGCATGCACGGAGACCTCATTTTTAGAGGCATAGCTGCTCTGAAGGTGAAACTTTAGGCAACAGAAGTCATTGCCAACCCGTCCTCTTAAAATGACGGGGTTTTTCGCACGTTTGCCCGTATGGCCAAAAATGGACGGAATTTGAAATGAAAATTGACTCACGAAAGTGATGTTCTGTCCTGTTTTCTGTTTCTAGTCGTCCTGCTTACACGTTTAGGTTAGGAGAGGAAACTTTCAATTAACGGTTTTCATGGTTTTGAAGCTTTAGCTCTTCTGCCCTCCTAACCTACCAGAGGACCCTTAACTTGCTGCTTTGGTTAACAAAAAATCAAAACTTTTCAATTAGTTTTCATTTTCAAATTACGTCCATTTCGGCGATAGGGGCAAACGGCCAAATTCAGACGTAATTTGTAAGAGGACAGGTTGCGCCAGTCATCTCTTACCAGAAACGTTTGAAGGCCAAAGGGCTAACACTGCAAACCAGGCATGACAGGCGGATCTCATTGAAACTATAAAAATACTGAACAAGTTAGCGGATGTTGGTCCGGATATTTTCTTCACACGGTCATATGTATCACAAGCAAGGAGCAACGGTTTCAAGCTTAAGAAACACATTGTAGGACTGAGAACAGATGCTGCTTTTTCACCTACAGTTCACATTAACCCATGGAAACGCCTACCCTTCGAAGCCGTAACTGCCAAACTTTTTTTAAAATATACAAAGAAAAGATCATAAAGGCAAATGGTGGGGAGCTTCAAGCCGCCGGCTTCCTGTCCTCGTCGAGTCCACTAGGGTTAGTGCCCTCTGGTAAATCAGGCACTTGTTAAAGACATTAACCTACAGTGGCATACTCAATGCCAATATCTTGCAGTATGGATAGATTCTAAAATGACATCCAAACAGGAAATTCAATATGAGAGGCAAAATTGTAACTGAATATAATAGGAACAATCACAGAGCCCCGTCTAGGAGCGGGACAGTCATAATGTTTTACCTGCTTACTCTTTCTTCTGGCCAGTGGGCATATGTGGTTATTCAAAACGAAGCATTGAGACACACAACAAGGGTTCCCAGATGGACGAAAATATTAAGCCTAACACAATATTTATTAAGTCTTAGGCTTAATATAATACTTGCATAATATTTATCAACTGGGAGCCAAGTCGAGTAGGAATACTAGGGAATGCCTTTGCAGACAAAGCTGCAAAACTTTCAACCAAGAGAGAAAATGTAAACATTTACATAGCAGAATCTAGCATGGATTAGGCATATAATAAGAGATACAGGAATGCAGATGTAGTGACCACAACACTGCAGCTCCAACATCAGGATCTGTGGGATGGTACAAGAATTTGACCAATTACGAACCACTATTTTGAAGAAAGAATCAATAGGAAAACGTGTATTACACCAGGCTTCGATTACTTAAATGTAAGGACATGGTTGAGACAACGAGGTCTTGAGCAGCACAAGCAGGCCAGAGGTGGAACGATACATAAATCTATCCTACAAACGTGCTAGGTGACGAAGGAATGTTTAGTTTGTAATTAAATGCGAGTGTCACGATTTTGTTAAATTCAGTTTTAAAGAATTTGCAAGGGAAGGTATTAACCTAGTATTCCCCAAATTTGGAGCCTCTGACAGTTATAGGGGAGTAGGTTTCCGCCTAGAGGCACACTGGCATACCCAGGATGCAACGAGATGCGTGATTGGCCACAGCCCCGCACCTTCCTCTAATCTAGAGGTGACCCGAGATTGTCAGGGACGAGCCGAGCTACGAGACGGCTGTACAGGTAAGAAGATCGGGGGCCTAGTGAGGGTTGCCTCACAGCTTAATGAAGTGACCAAGGACATCAGCCAAACGTCCAGGGGCCAGATTCACGAAGCGGTTACGCAAGTACTTGCGACCGTGTACATCTTTCCTAATCTTGACGGCTTTGGTTACATTTATTAAACAGTTTACAAGCATGAAAACTTTCCAATCAACGGTTGTTATTAACAGCTTCCTGGTGCTTCGGAGCTCATTACTTGTTTAATAATTGTAAACAAAGCCGTCAAAGATTGAGAAAAGATGTACAGGTTCGCAAGTGCTTGCATAACTGCTTCGTGAATCTGGCCCCCGGTGTAAATGTGGACAGTGCAGTGTTACCCTCCAGGTCTTAAAGACAGTCCCTATGAAGTGACGGAGTCGGTGACCAGTGACACTTGCGCAAGTACCACCAGTGCGGAAATGGTCATTCAAGAGTTAAAAGTGTTAACAAATTCTGTAAAGTGCAGTGACAAACCTTTCTCACTGCAGCTCATCCTCCGAAAATGGGGAGGTAAATGTAACAGCACAAGTGTAATTGTGTACTATTCCTAGCAGTCAGGAATTGTACTTTTTACACTTAGTATTAAACCGAACTGTCAATTCGGAGGATGGGTTTTGATTAAAGTAAGAGTTATGTCGGGCCGAGAAACTGTTGGTCAGAAGACTATGTTAAATATTAGCCAACAAGTATTGACTGGCTGTGTGGCTCTCGGCGCTAGTGTAGCTTATTAGTGTGTCGAGTTGGCTAGTAGAGACACGAGCCTTTGCAACACTCTACCTCTGAAAAAGGTTTTTGGAAGGTCCCTGGGAACGCGACCTGAGACTCCTACGAGATAGCCCAGTAGTGGAGGGATGAGCTAGGAGGAAGCTTGAATGTGAAGCCAATGAATACCCACTGAGGCTACCAGAAATTGGAGAGGTTTGAAGGGTGCACCCACCACCGGAGGACAGCTGGTGAGGGAGGAAGTCATCGGAGACATCAGCTGAAGCAGTGCAGAGACGTGGGCCAGGAGAAGCTTTTCGCCTCGGATGATAAGTCAGCTGTTAATAATATACACTTCCTGATCGATGATGATCGCTCAATGATTTACAAAACTCATTTGTTCATGGCCATGGCGTTAATTCCATCATGGAAATAATTGTTAAAAATCCATTTATTGTCCGATTATGAGACTGTCATGGTCGGGGAGATATAATCTCCATATACCTATCTTAAGGTAGTAACCTTCAGCATCACGAACACATAGCCTGGCCACATACCATGCAAGGTTCTAGGGGAGTAAAAAGCTAGCAACAAATATTCCAGTTTACTGGCATTAAGAACCTTCCACAACATTAATACTACAACACTCTACTAATATAACACACTAATACTTTATCCAGCTTCTCAACAACTGGGCATGATGCATCAAATAGGTCTGCAAACTGCATCAATCAACACTAGCTGACACCAGGAACTTTGCCTAGCACAGTGGACTACTAGTGCCTATATGCTGCTAATACCAACAAGGATGGTGGTGTGTCAACCAGTAACACATGAGGTAAGAGCAATAGAATCACATACAGCACCTTGGCATTTCACAAGTTCCTCAAAATATATCACCTAAGACACATAATAATCACCTACCACCTGGTATACATAATGGGCAACAGTATAAAATGATCCATATAAATACATAGTTACATGATCAACATCCAGCAGGCACAATACCCCAATATAAAGTCACACATCACGGACACAAACCTAACACGTCCGCTCGCCTGAACAGAACAAAGAACAGTGACGTCTTAAGGCACTTTTGCCGAGAGGCGACACTGTTACCAACTCCAAGTAAGTCAACGGACCTTCAACTTTCAATCTCGCTAACTCGTTTGCAATATAAACTCATTCAGGAACTTCTAATTCGCTATACAACAACTTAAGAGTATAAGGCACAACCTTACATAATGATATATAATAGTACTTCGATACATTAAAGAAATTATCATGAAATACAAAATAAGTACACAAAGAAATCACATGGATACGAGATGGCAACACTGGTAGAGCCGGTACTTCACTGGGGGAGAGGGGAGGGGGGGGTGTAAGGGAGGATTAAAGGACATAACCAACGGCTATACATATGCATACTGTGACGGTGTTCCCCCCCCTTCTAATTGTCCCACGCGTGCTGTAAGAGTCATGTCCACTATTCCCGAGCGTTCTCTACGTGGCGGGCCTCAGTTTAACATATGTGGGAGAGAATAGTATTCTCGCTGAGCCGAGAAATTCGTGAAAGAAGAATATTTTGGCCTGTGGGATAGGCCCTTTAAGAAGCCAAAATGGCGCTGGCTCTTCTGTTCTCCCACCAAAACTGTGTGACGTCAGTGTCACAAGATTGGTCACCGTCAGCGACGTGGCACTGGGTGCCAATGAAAACCTCCCTTGGCAAATGTGACGTCACATAGGCAAGGGGGGTCCAGCCGCAGCGACAGCTTGGCGCCATCAGTCTCACACGACGCGTCCGAGAGGCAGGACGTGCGACCGGTCATCCTATCAAGTGACGGATTACCGAGCTCCGGTGGATATAAGCGTCTCCTGTTGTCAGCGCGCACTCTGTGAGATCTTCCTTCAACCCAGATGTGGCTCAGATAAGGAATTGACGGGATATTGAGCAACAAGTGCTCCGGGACAGGTGTGTTGCAAGAAGTGGGCCGGGCATTGACGTGTGCAACGTCCTTGACAGTTCACCAGAATAGGAGACAGTTTAGTGGCTGGGCCATTCTGCCGTGAGCGAACCGGGTTGACCGCCTTGTCAACCAGGTTGAACGTGTGATCGACGATCCTGTCAAGTTTGACAGTAACCCTACCTATGTGGAACCCCACGAGTTACCAGTTGGATGCAAACACGTCGCGAAGTCTTCCCAAATACCTAGTGACATACCTAGACGACGAGGGAATTGACAGTGTAGTGAGCTTCAAGTGCTCTGGAGTCGGGTGCTGTGCGTGTGGAGCTTAAGCAGTATCGTCTGGGACGGCTGATAACTTCACAGTGACATCGTAGTGGTGAGAGGCAGTTCCTCTAGGAGTACAGTGACAAGGAACTAATTGGGAAACGTACGACGACCGCCGAGACGTAGGCTGGCTGCCGTAGTTGGGAGGAAAGTTGACGGCCAGGAGACCGACTCCAACCCTGCAACGTACTGGAGGAGGAGCACGGACCTGCAGTGTACTGAAGCGGCGAGACGCGATCATCCTAGGACGTTGGCTTGTGTTTCTGGAGGGTGTACGAGGCGAGAGCCTGGACCAGGAGCTACAACTCAGCTCTCGTCCTAGGATAGGTGAAGTAGGTGTTTACAGTTACCCTCCCATTTCCCCTTTAGTTAGCTATATATATATTTGTTAGAATACTGTATATGTCGTGAGCAAGTCTCACCTGAATCTAAGTCACAGAGAGCACAGTGTGTGGTGAGGCTACCCAGAGCGCTCACAGTATACGTTTACATGTATCTATATGTGGGTGTGTGCAAGCACCAGGATTCAATAAGGAATTTGATGTGGCTATAATTCATTTCCTGTGATTATTATTATATATATATATGAGTAGTGAACCAGGTATTGGTGTTAGGCTATGAGCCCAGACTTTATATAAATGCCTGTGTATTGATTGATTTATACATATATATGCCTGTGTATTGATTAATGATTTATCGATGTATATTCCTGTGTACTGAATAATCTCGTGTATGTGAAGTGATTGCCAGTGATATCGCTTTAAGAGGAAGTATAGATTTAAAGAACAGTACAGTGATCAAGTGAGTGCATTCACAGTAAATATTAAGAATAGTGTATCTTTTGGTACGGTGAAAATCACTTAGAGTGCAGTGAGAATAAGATATTGATCGTGAGAAGAGTGGGGTGGTGTATCGCGTTCTATTAGAATCATAAGTATGTCATGTGAATGATAAATATAGTGGTTCGCGAAGAGTTAAAGAAACGGGGAGCGCCAGAGAGAAAACAAGTACTATTCTTTCTCACGGGTGCTAGGGCCAGGGATCAGCTGACTTTGACAGGTGACGCGAGGGGTTGCCGTGTGTTACCATCCGGTGTGCTCCAGATTATTTGCTGCGGAGTGAGCAGCTGTTATACATTGTTCCTGATATGTTTATTGATGCATATATATATATCGTTGTTTTTTAAGTAAAATACCAAAACTCTTTGGTGTTTGATATCATCCCCTCCATGTATCTTGTGACTGCCAAAAGGAAATAAAAGAGTGACAGAAATTATTACTAGCCTGAGACCAAACTAGTTGACCTTGCCCTTACCACAATTACACAACACCACTGTGGTGTTACTGGACACCTAAAACACCAGTTGGCGACCTTGAAGGCTGTGTGATAGTTCTTTGCCGGGGCGGGCACACAGATTGAGGGAACAATCTGTGTCAACTCACTCTACGACCTGAGGCCGGTTGGGAGAACGACTGGGGTGGCTCTCCTGGGCGTGCAGTGGCGCCGAGAGGATCGAGGGAAGACCCGTAGAACGACGGTGAGTAAGGGTTAGTGTCAGAGCAACCACCTAGAGAGGATATCTAGTCCACCGTGGCGTAACCTGAACCGTGAACCCTGACAATACAAACATAATATATTAAATATATACAACATGTGTATCATAAGATTGTCTAAGTGGAAAACATTTCACAGTCCCATAATTTCATATAATGTCAGGACAAATGGGTAATGCAAGGTACAACTCATATGGAATCTTCTCAGTATACATGTGATGAATACATATAGAAACTAAATGTATACACTCTAAGGTCCACATAATGTTACCTATATAGCAGGATGTAGCATTACTTACAATAAACATACATGGATGTTTATTCAAATCTGACATTAGGCTACTGCTATAACTAGACATCTAATTATATATATATATATATATATATATATATATATATATATATATATATATATATATATATATATATATATATATAATATATATAATGAGTTCCTGTATATTGGAACCTTTGGTACCTTTGGAGCCTGAAGTCTCCAAAGGAATTTGTTGACTTACTGCGGGGAACACGGGCCACAGGGATAAGAGCCTCGTTGGACGTAGAATCACTGTTTACCAACGTACTTGTGGACGAAACAATCGGGATGATAGCAGACAGTGAATCGTGATCCAGCCTGTACTCCTCTTGACATATCAGAAAACATTCTAAGGAAACTACTCCAAGCTTGTACTAAAGAGGCGCCCTTCTTGAGCCCGGATGGGCACATGTATAAGCAAGTAGATGGGGTCGCCATGGGTTCTCCCGTAAGTGTCCTGTTTGCGAACTTCTACATGGGTACCATCGAACAAAAGGTCTTAGTCGATATGAACTGGAAACTGGCCATATACTGCAGGTATGTTGACGACATTTTTACACAGGTACCTGATGTCAGACGTCTGCAGGAGCTGAAAGAGGCATTTGAGCAGAATTCTGTGTTGCGTTTCACTTAAGAGATGGAGAAGGATGGGAAACTACCCTTTCTAGATGTAACAGTCATGGAAAGGAGCGGAGTGTTCCACACTGCAGTCTACACTAAGGAAACATAGGAATGTGCCTCAATGCCAACAGTGACTGCCCAGACAGGTACAAGAGGAGTGTTGTTAACGCTTATGTCGACCGTGCTCTCAGCCACAGCTCAGGATGGAAGCAAGTCGATGAAGAACTCTGTAGGGTAAGGCAGGCCCTAGTCAACAACGGCTTCTCCAATGGTTTCGTTGAAGACATCATAAGAAGGAAGATGAAACGCCATGCAACCTCTGAAGTGACAACTAACACAACACCGGTACCCCCTATTAAGACTATTTTACAGGAACTTCTTTTCCACAGCTCATAAAATGGAGGAAAGGGTCCTGAAAGATATTGTTAATAGAAACGTTATCCCTACAGACAAAAATCAGAAGATACAATTGACGATTTACTATAAAACCAAGAAAACTGCCAACCTACTCATGAGAAACACTCCAGACACAAAGCAGAACGCTTTGAAAGAGACCAATGTCGTCTATACCTTCAATTGCCCACTTGGGGACTGTAAGCCTCAAAGAACTCAGTATATAGGCAAGACAGCATCTCTTTCCAGGCGATTAACGATGCATAAGCAACAGGGCTCCATTAAGGAACATATAATCTCTTCCCACAACCAGACCATCACCAGAGAAGTCTTAACAAAAAACACGGAAATCAATAGATACAGCGATAGCAGGCGGCTTGATATCTGCGAGGCACTACACATTAAGAAGTCAACAGCAGCAATCAACAGCCAATTAATACACAACTATATTCTACCCACTTCAAGACTCCGCACCAATATAGAAGCATTAAGAAATATTGGCCAATAGGCCCTCTGCAGTTACTTCCATTCTTCCCCTTTTACTTTACCCAAAATATTACCCCATTTTCGTGTTCTATCCTGTGTTGAAAGTTTTTCACCTCATCCAAAACTGTTGTAACATCACTTCACCCAAATGCAGGTATATAAAATGAAAAGCCGTTTGAATTATAGCATAGTAAGAAATCTGTTTAGTGTTTGCAGATTATAGTTGTGTGTGTGTAAACTAAAGTCTTTGAAAATGTAATAAGTTATTACAAAACGCGTTCAAGTGTCGCACCAGACTAGAAATAAAAATGAATTTGGAGAACTGATTTTTCAATTACCATCGACAGTGAAAAGAAACTTAAGAAATATTGAGAAAATTCGTGTTAGAATTATTAATCTTACTTTTTCGGTCATATTTAATAATATATGTCTACAGGAAAGACTGCTACCAAATATACCAATATTATATAATATATATAATATATATATATATATATATATATATATATATATATATATATATATATATATATATATATATATATATATATATATATATATATATATATATATATATATATATATATATATATATATATATATATATATATATATCTATATATATATATTATATATTTTGGTAGCAGTCTTTCCTGTAGACATATATTACTAAATATGACCGAAAAAGTAAGATTAATAATTCTAACACGAATTTCTCTTTTCCTTATGTTTCTTTTTACTGGTGACGGTAAATGAAAAATCAATTCTCCAAAATTCATTTTTATTTCTAGTCTGACGCGACACTTGAGCGCGTTTCGTAAAACTTATTACATTTTCAAAGACTTTAGTTTATCTACACACAACTTATGCTTATGAAACAACATTGGCTCTTATATCTGCATTTGGGCGAGGTGATGTAATACAATAGTGGGGTGAAACACAGAACATGGAAAACGGGGTATAGATTTGTAGAAGTAGAGGTTGGGTACCAATAGAACTGCAGAAGGCCAATTGGCCCATATTACTTGATGTTTCTATATTGGAGCAGAGTCTTGAAGTGGGTAGAAGTGCTGGTAGTTGTTCACAGAAATCATTGAAATACACAACACAGAAATCATTGATAGATACAGTGACAACAGGCGGCTTGACATCTGCGAGGCACTACACATCAAGAAGTCAACACCAGCAATCAACAGCCAATTAACGCACAACTATATTCTACCCATTTCAAGACTCCGCTCCAATATAGAAACATCAAGAAATATGGGCCAATAGGCCTTCTGCAGTTCTATTGGTACCCAACTTCTACTTCTACAAATCTATACCCCGTTTTCCATGTTCTGTGTTTCACCCCACTATTGTATACATCACCTCACCCAAATGCAGGTATAAGAGCCAATGTTGTTTCATAAAGCATAAGTTGTGTGTGGATAAACTAAAGTCTTTGAAAATGTAATAAGTTTTACGAAACGCGCTCAAGTGTCACGTCAGACTAGAAATAAAAAATGAATTTTGGAGAATTGATTTTTCATTTACCGTCACCAGTAAAAAGAAACATAAGGAAAATAGAGAAAATTCGTGTTAGAATTATTAATCTTACTTTTTCGGTCATATTTAATAATATATGTCTACAGGAAAGACTGCTACCAAAATATACCAATATATATATGTATGTGTGTGTATATATATATATTTATATACACACACATTTTATAATATATATATATATATATATATATATATAATATATATATAATATATATATATATGATGTTGTACCTAGTAGCCAGAACGTCGTACTCGGCCTACTATGCCAGGCCCGATTTGCCTAATAAGCCAAGTTTTCCTAAATTAATATATTTATTCTAATTTTTTCATATGAAATGATAAAGCTACCCATTTCATTATGTATGAGGTCAATTTTTTTTATTCGAGTTAAAATTAACGTAGATATATGACCGAACCTAACCAACCCTACCTAACCTAACCTATCTTTATAGGTTAGGTTAGGTAGACGAAAAAGTTAGGTTAGGTAGGTTAGGTAGTCGAAAAACAATTAATTCATGAAAACTTGGCTTATTAGGCAAATCGGGCCATGCATAGTAGGCTGAGAAGTGCGTTCTGGCTATTAGGTACGACATTATATATATATATATATATATATATATATATATATATATATATATATATATATATATATATATATATATATATGCGAACAAGCTGAATGGTCCCCAGGACTATATGCGAATGAAAACTCACACCCCAGAAGTGACTCGAACCCATACTCCCAGGAGCAACGCAACTGGTATGTACAGGGATGCCTTAAACCACTTGACCATCACGACCGGACATAAGGAAGTGATAGCCTGAGCTATATGAACCACTTCCTCGCCGGCACTCGGATGGTAATCTTGGGCATAGCATTTTATCAAATCACCTCATTTTTTGGGGTAACACGTGAGGAACACAAAACCTCACGTGTTGTGAACCTTGTGTTCCTCACGTGTTGCCCCAAAAAATGAGGTGATTTGATAAAATGCTATGCCCAGATAACCATAACGATACATAATAACGATACATAAAATAAGATTAATATATGGTAATATGAGATTACATCATATACACAATATTCGTGATACGAGGCTATCAACCAAGATATCACTGTATAGTTTGAGTCACTCATACACCAATCTCAGTATAATCATAATGGTGTATGCGTGGTCATAACAGGGACTTATTTTAAAATGCACGCCCACTTTTTCCCCATTCTGCGTATACCCCAGGAGGCATCTCCTCGCCACGTGAGTAGCCACCCAAGCAAAAGTCTGGGCGTCTTAGTGATCATACTCGTGACCGCAGTGCTCTACCCATGTCCAAACGTGTGCAGTTTCCTGCTTTTCCTCAGTTTTCTTTACCGCCTTTATATTAACTAAATTTACTCTATGGTGGATAGTGATCAAGAAAAGAGCAAATCCATCTTGAAAAAAAGCACTATGGAAAAGCTAGCGAGTTTTTGCAAGAAGTATGAACTCGTTAAACTCTCACCAAAAAAAATCAGACTGTAGTTGCTGAATTTTGAGGCAGTGACCTTGGCACTGCAGAAAGTGAGTGACCCTCCTCCTTACGGTTTCCTTGCGGTGATTTAGGGGCTCAACGTCTCCGTGGCCCGGTCCTCCATCAGGCTTCCTCGTTGCAGGACTGGTCAACCAGGCTGTTGGATGCGGCTGCACACAACCTGGTTGATCAGGTGTCCTTTGGAGGTGCTTGTCAAGTTCTCTTGGACACTGAGAGGTCGGCTAGTTACGTCCCTTATGCGTAGTGGAAGCATGTCGAACAGTCTCGGGCCTCTGATGTCGATAGTTCTCAGAGTACCTATGCACCTCTGCTTCTCAACGGGGGTATTCTGCACATGCTGCCATGCCTTCGGTCTCCTGTGGTTTTATTTCTGTGTGCAGGTTTGGGACCTGTCTCTCTTAATTAGTATTTTCATACTGTAATTTGTGAGATGTTGATAGTTAAGTGGCAGAAACTGAAACAGCCGGTGAGGCCGAGATACAAAATGAATAGTGATGTTGATGTGGCTATCGATACAGCCCCACGTGCAAGCGATTCATTTACCACTAAACCCCACATACCAGTTCTAGTGAAGCCCGGTGTACTGACAATACTGCACCATTTGTTCAGTTTTTTACTGGACCACCAGGCTTGACTGTCCAGCACCAAGCACACCTCAGGAACTTCAGTTATTTATTATGCGAGATTTACTGAAATATTTGGCATGTGAAACAAATTTTAATGCATGACACAGCCTGTTCACTGCTCCTAACCAAGCAGAGAATGAGTGGGAAGAAGTGAATGTAAAAGAGCTTGCCAGACATTTGTGACTGACACAGTTGATGGGAATTATGTAGATGCCAATGATATCAATGTACTGGTAAAATGTAGCATGTAGCTTCTTTCCGTTTTTGTATAACTTTAAAGTGATAACGATTGCTAAGTATTTTCATACTCATAACAATAATACCATTCCAGAAGACAATACTCATTAATGTTAGAACAATAATGGTATATCTAACAAACAAGTTCAAAACATACTATATTCCTCACAGTTGTCTGGGTGATGGCACAGTGACATGTTCGGGCCGTCTAGCTTCAAAAGAGATTAATCCAAATAAACTTGTAAGTATGGAGTAAGGCTGAACATACTAGCTGAATCAAAGACTGGTTACATCTTCGATTTTGATGTATATGCAGAAATTGGGAAGAAAACAATTTCAAAGACATTGATTGCACCACTGAAGAGCAAAGGATTCCTTTTTATATATGGATAACTATAACTCCTTCAACTTGGGGGACAGCAGCTTAAACAAGGTGTATACCGCTGAGGTACTCTCAGATTACAGAGTAGTGCACCCAAAGATCTTCAGCTACGATTCATTGCACCCAAGGCCCCTCAAGAACTGTCCCTTTCTCCTAGATCCACGTCTAAAAAGGATGGGGGCGGGGTGTTTATAAAAACATCAAAGTATATGTTTCATAATTTGTATTACATATAAGCATTTAAAGGTTTTATAAAAACATCATCGTATACATTTAATAATTTTTATTTATATAGAACTTGACATTGTTTGCATAATATCATTTGCATAGAACAGAACATCATTTTTAACATAGTTGGGGCTGCACTTTCAAAACATCAGTGACAAGTCAGGGGCGCCTTTTTAGCGACATTAGTAATGAGATAGGGGACGCATTTGTTTTTCTAAACATCAATGATAGATTAAGGAGATTCATTTTCTAACGACAAATATATTTTCCAACACCAACTATATTTCCCGACACCAATTACATTTTTTTTCCCGACACCATTACATTTTTTTCCCGACACAATTACATTTTTTCCGACACCAATTACATTTTTTCCCGACACCAATTACATTATTTCCCGACCCAATTACATTTTTTTCCCGACAACCAATTACATTTATTTCCCGACACCAATTACATTTTTTTTCCGACACCAATTACATTTTTTTTCCCGACACCAATTACATTTTTTTTCCGACACCAATTACATTTTTCGCACCATTACCTTTTTTTCCGACCCATTACATTTTTTTTTACATTTTTTTTTCCGACACCAATTACTTTTTTTCCGACACCATTACATTTTTTTTTCCGACACCAATTACATTTTTTTTTTCGACACCAATTACATTTTTTTCCGACACCAATTACTTTTTTTTCCGACACCAATTACATTTTTTTCCGACACCATTACATTTTTTCCGACACCAATACATTTTTTTCCGACACCAATTACATTTTTTTTCAGACACCAATTACATTTCTAAACACCAATGATAGGTTGGGGGGGGGGGATACAGTTTTCCAACACCAATGATAGGTTGGGGGTTAAATGTTTCCATCACCAATTACATTCCCCAGCACCAATTATATTTTCAGACACCAATTACTGGTTGCGGGATACATCTTGTTGACCACTGTATCTCGTTTATCCCACATCTTCAATATGGGGTGAAATCCACGTCTTACAGGACGTGCATCAGGTACCACCTCCTTGGATTTCAGCTTGGGGAATATCAGGGTGTCCATATGCTAAGGATTGTGTAGGGCTGCTCAATACATAACGTTTATCGTCAAAGGCAGACAATCCGCTGAACAAATCTACAAGGGCCGTGATGAGGATTCGAACCTACGTCCGAGAGCATCCCAGACGCTGCCTTAATCAACTGAGCTACGACAGGGTATAAGCATTGCAACCAGAAATTATACTGAATTTACTTGGATCCTGCAGCCTCTCAGAGACAAACTACGATTTTACACAATTCCCCCATGCACAAATTGGGTCTTGGCACATGTTGTGGTCGTGCCGGGGCTTTGGGTTTTGCTGTCGAGGAGGGCCTTTTGATGCAGTTTTGTGCTTTTTGTGCCTTCTTCGCCTGGCTGACGTGGTGCTCTCTGCCCACTGGTCGGCGGCTTGCATTTTAAAATAAAATGTAAAAATCCAAACATGTGCCAAGAAAAACACATTCCCAGACAATCCACATTTTGCAGTTACAGGTGCACGTACGCCCTTTGACATTTCTAATTGATCTGGACTGAAATTACTGCCATAAATTAAAATCTAAAGCACTTTGAAAAGCCGAATGAGTGAGGTTAGATACGTAGGTATGCCTTTATAACGGCAGATCTGAACCTGATGTTGAGTGAGGATGGAATACATTTTGGGTTTTAGTGCAACGAATTTCTTTATGATTTTAGCTCCAATTTCTGATTTTAGCAAATCCAGTTGACCTTTGCGACATTCATCAAAACAGGAATTTTCGGGAGGAGAAATAATGAAATCCGTATGCTGAGATAAAGGCTGTTTAATTCTTCAAAAGCATTTGGGCAGGTCAGTTCGATCAGATTGGAATCCATGTCCGTATTCAACAATCTAGCTTCATCTCCATAATGAGCTTTGACGGTATTATACCAAAAATCACACAGGATCCTTTTAGCCATTTGCAGGATATGGAACCCCAGGTATGTCAGTGTATTAACTTCAAGGGATTCTTTCTTGACCGTGCAAATGACTCTTATCTTCACTCAGCAAAATGCAGTTTTTAAAGAACGGATTACGCGTAATCCTCTAAAACTGGCCTTGAAACGTGACTAAATAGTGCTTATCACAATATTTTCCCACATTGGTTAAACTTTTGCCGTAAATTGTTGCTGACCAGCTTGAAAGCTTTAGCCTTAATGGTTCAACGTGTATTTGAACGTTCTCGGGCATTTGTTTCGTCAAAATCCTTGAGGTACTGGCTTTGACTGAAATCGTAAACTGTATTTATCTTCCAATCCCAGTTTCATGAACATCTGCAATACATTTAAACTCGCCAAGTAATCTTTTTGGGGAAGATGGGAGTCAATTAATTTACTATTTGTCTTGGAGAGTTTCCGATCTTCTTTATTTAAAATGTTTGCTGTAATCAGACAACAGATCAGTAGAAATATTAGCGTGTGAAATGGTTAAGCGTAAATCATCAGTGTATCGGGCCACCTCAGGTGTTGACATGCTTAGTATCACACATGACCCAATAACCCTTATCCCATTCACATGCAATGTTCTCCAATCCTTGCGTTCAGCAGCACATTATTTACGAATACCACTTTCGGGAAACATTCCTGTCATGCAGGTGGCGTATAACCCATTGAAATCTAAATAAAAATATATTTATCATTGCCAGAGGGGTTGGCACCTGTATGTACATTCTCTACACTCGTATGTTGTCTAACTACAGAGATAAATCCGCCTCTTAAATTTGTGCACAATACATCATACAAATGGGGATCAGAAGTAGTCCAAGACAACTTGACTTTAACAAGAAGGCGTCCCATGCGAAACTGGATAGCGAGACATAATGTGTAATGTCCAAGTTGTACAGCTCTAACATAGTCTTACGCCAGACAGTAAAAGCATCTCACAATAGTCCGGTATCCACTTAAAAATAGGCCTTCAAGTAATCCCCAATGGTCTTGCATTTGGCCAAATTAAAGGCTTCCTTAGCCTGATCATATTCTTTGACTTATAGCCTCGTGTTTTAAACTATTATAGAATGCTTCGGGGGGAGGATGAGAGGGTTTATTTAATTTATCCAGAGAAGAAAAGTAATCATAACAGAATATGTTTGCCTGTCTTTAATAAATGTCGGGCAGCTACAGGGACGTCATCTAGCATAAGAGGTATATCTGGTAGTTTAGTGCTCTATATATATTCATTGGCTAGTTTATCCAGCCCACCATTCAATAAAGCTAAACTATCCATAAACCGAAGTTTACCAATATCCACTTTCACGAACTTGAATCCATCTTTGGAGGCAATATCGATTTTACGGTTAGGAAGGTTAGACAATTCATTCAAAATTACCCCGAGGTCATAAGGTGCAATGTGCGAGAAAGTATACAAATATTTATAGGATTTCCTATATAGCATGTTGCACCAACGGCAATATGCAGCTGGATAATTATTGAATTCTATGGCATAGCCATCGTGACGGTGCTTGTCTTTAGCTGATTTGAACGGGGTATAGCACATTTCACATGTGGTTTGACGTCTGTAAGCTCGCCAATGTGCACGTGTCATGGATATTTTATATTTAGGCATTGTAGACCTAATTCTCTTCCACGAACTCTCCAACGTATCTATAAAATGATTAACGGGTTCATTCACCATAAAAGTTAATTTCTCCACCACCTCCAATTCCCTGTCCCTGTTGATATAAGCATATGCCATAGCTTTGTGCCACATCTTAATCATCCTTGGGGATTGGAGGGGGGAGGGGTCCAATATACATTTAAAATCATAATGTGCAGTATGAGAAGTATAAATGCATGACCGTACTTTTTTTAACTTATTTGATGTTTTTCAGGGAAAAATTTCATAGTTTGTTTCCCTTAACATGACTCTTCGTGATCTCGCACAGCTTTGGGGGGTTAAATGAATTAAGCACAAATGACAAAAACAAATATGATAATTAGGTATTTTACTTGAATGGTTACACATGTTACGGTCATATTGATTGAAATCCTTGGTAAGACCTTGATGCTGATCATCTAGCATGAGCAATGGTATTTTACGGGCAGAATGCTCCCTGCCTTTCCTAGCCAAGCTAATATAGTACCGGTTATCTTCACGAGTAAGTACATAGATAAATATACTTAATTTATTCATGCTTTCTGTTCTATTTATATTGTCAAATGTTGTGGGAATTTCAGTGTCTTCACTCCAACGAACAAATCTAAGACACCACCTAGAGAACTTTGAACGCTTGACAATGTTTCCTGATGTCATCCCCTGAGGTACACACACACACATGCTGCTAAACATTGAATTAAACATGCATTTTGTTCACCTTTAGGGTTGAAAACATGTCTTGTAGCACACAATTTATCTGGATAAGGTACATAATCACCAAGCCGGATAGGATGCTGAACGGCTATGGAATTAAAATAAAATTCAGAAATGCTTTGTATAGCTAGACTCGAGCCTTCTGTCTCGGCAAGGAACTCTTCTAACTTGTTATCTAGTTCAGCGATCCATTGATCCACAACAACACCTGCTTCATGTCTAGACACAGTGTTTTGCTTGCTTATGGGTAACTCTCCCTCAAAATTAGGTTCATTTTCTTGATTAAGCCGTTGTAAATTACAGAAAAATCTGGATAAATCAATAGGGCAGGAGGGAAATTGGAGTGAATGGCATCAAACAAATTCTAATTGTCGTATAAAATA
>WNGS01139245.1:0-10243 GCA_020271785.1 Procambarus virginalis
AAGGAATAAAAATACAGGAGAGAAACATTACTACAGAACTTCAGTGACGGATTCCATTTCTCCTGTTTATAGTCTTTGACGAGTTTTGTCACTGACAAACTCCGAGATAAAATGGCACTAGGTATAAAAACATGTTCATCATTCTTTACTAAGTGGGTGTATCCAGCATTGTCTTTAGGCATCACATGCACAAGTCGAGCAAAATTATCATCTTGTATACGTATCCGTAGAATAACGCACCTGTCTCGCCACAAATGAGGCATATACGTACTCGGCGAGTGTGGTGTGTCTTCAGCATAACTTTTCAATATTTAAAGAGTAGAAATATTTATCTTAGAAACACATTTTTTAGGTGAATTTCTTATGTGCACCACGCAAAACAACAAGCATTTAAATAATATATAATTTTTAATATCGATTGCAAGTCTACTGGTAATGTTGAGTATTTACAATTATTTAATTTGCTTTCTGTATATCTTCTCTCAAGATTAACCATAACATAACCTTATCTAAGAATATCAGCACCACAATCTACCACTCTCATAAGCATAACAAGTTGTCAGATGACAATGTCTGCTTTTATCCAAAAGAGTTTTTAAGTTCCTCTGGAAATTCATTTCCTAAACAAATTTCTCGGGAAGTAGATTGTGGTTGTTATTTTAAATCTAAACTTGCATAGGCTGGTAATGGTTGCAGCCCATAAGCCTCCTGTCACATGCCCGATTCTGCTATCCCCTCATCGTCTGCAAGAGGGAATGAAAAATCAGATATATAATAATTATAATTATTTTATAATACATAATTAAATATCTTGAATAATAATGAACATTAGCCATATTCATAAATATAAATTTCAGTATTAAACAGATGTAATTGTTTTATGATTGGAAAACTTAAGACTACACTGAAATATGTGAAATCCCAAGCTTGTTACAGACTGTTACATTAGAACACTTAAAGGCAATAACATACTGATCACTAAAATATTCTCTCAAATCACACTAAAATGTGTTCGAAGTATATAAACACTGCCTAAATGCTCACATTTTAGTACTGTATAATACAGTAATCCTTAGCAAATCAAGAAGTATCATTCAAAGCAAGAAAGGTCTACTAAATGTGCTTTATATATAGATATTGAAAGATACAGTAATCAGCCTAAACCAAAGCACTAACAATAATTATTCATTATCACTTGTCAACACTGGAACAACACATTTCTTTTGAGATTATAATACAAATTATTTCCTAAATGATTGTGCACAAGTATTAATTTTCAAAGTAAATACACATGATACAACATTGTGCATGCAAATTATTTCACACAAAGCAAAACATTATATACAAGAGTACAATGACATTGTGGACAAAGAAGGGGGTGCCAAACAAGGTCACTCCAACAAAATGTTTCCATCCTAGGGCTGCCAGAGGACATCAGTGAAGGGTTGTGGTGTTTATATATATATATATATATATATATATATATATATATATATATATATATATATATATATATATATATATATAGACACTATATATATAGTGTCTGCCATTTGCTCTCTAGCTGAATAAATGTTTATTCTAGCAAAGAATGTGTGTTTTTGTGCAGCTCCATTGCAACCTTTACACTGCCCTTCTACTGGGGTATTATGAAAATTCAAGACATGTTTCACATACATATTACTGTACAGTGAAGCCTTAAGGTATATTAGAGTTGTCAGTTTTACCATCCTGTATAAATTCCACATTATTTATATTTTTTAGTGAGAGAAAATACCTCTCCATATAATTTAACTACAGCAATATGATACTTCTGAATGATTAAATTTAATTAAAATAGTGACTATTGATATACTAAGGCATTAATAATCATATTAAAGAAGGTGAAGAAAAGTCCTAATATATGCATAAATGTATTAAAAACCTAATTTTCAGATATAACCTAATCTTTCTCAAGGTACTGTATACAGTACAATCTTCTGCACCAAATTCTGAGAATTTGGTTTTTAATACATTTATTCATATATTGGGATCTTTCCTTTACCTTCATTTAAGCACTACAGCATTGTAGAATGTTTCTTCAATCATATTTATGCTATACAGTACTGTTCATAATTATTTCATTTATGATCTTGGTAAACATGAAGAACGTTTAGCTGGGTTTGTCGATGCATTTCCAATTGAATGACAATTCTATTGAAACATTTCTCTTTGAATAGTGAAGGGGCGGATTTTCTTTGGAAATTAATTATTAAAAATTATGTGTGCAAAAATAAAACATCCTATTTATGAATGTAATAAATATTGAAGGTTTTTATTATCGAGTATGAGTCCTTTGTCAACAATAAGGTAATACTTTAATACTAATGTTAGTGTGAAATGTTCACTCTGCATGTGTTCTGTAGTAATAAGCTTTGTGTTTATTATTTAAAATGCAAGTGCTCTATAAAGTCAAGTGTGTATTACAGTCACTTAAATTATGCTCGATTCGTTATAAATATGAAATGTCAACATTTGGTATGAACTTTGTTTAATGCTACAAGTGATAGTATCACATGCAACTAATGTGTAAGAACCAGACTGTCTGCATCATCACTGTCCAACAAATGATTTTAATGCAAATCCTCTGGGATGCATTATTATCAGTGTTATCCTAATGTGGGTACAATATTAGTATGGGATAACTGTAAACAACATTGTTCACTAGGCTAGTAGAAAAAGTTTGTACATAGATGCTAATGATGTATTGGCAATAAGGGGTCTGCTAGTCTGCTAGTCATGGAAACATTGAAAAGCCATACAGCATGCCAAATACCCAGATATGGCAGCAGCAGAGGAAAAGAGTATCATCTTTGCTTTGTTGCAACTCCACACATCACCATTCCATTGAGCTCTATGCTAGTGCAAGGAGCAGAGTTACAGATGAGAGAACAGATTTAGAAACATCTGACTGCACGAGAAAATAATTGGAGCAGGACGATGATGGAACCAATATCCTGGCTAGCCCCAGATGCGTGCCTTAACTCGTGTGTCTTTGAACAGTGTGTTTGGTAGAGAACTCCATTACCTACACCAGTGTGCACATGGATTATGTGCATAAACGTGGATTGGCTACCAGTTGGGTGCCTTCGGAGTCCTAGTGGATCCGGGTGGATACCAGATTTAATAATCATTAGCATATGATGGTCCATGGGTTAAGGCATGTGTCTGGGGGTTTCAATGATGCTGGTTCAGTCCCCATCCTGCTCCAATGAGTTTCTCAGATATATCACATTATTGTGATTTCCTTGTGTATCTGACTCAACACATGACATTTTGTCAAAAGTATAAATATTAAAGTATGGTATATGGTGTATAAATTTACTATAAAAACCTTTATTGTAATATAATAAATACAAATGTATATTCATAACTTATTAATATATTTTACATTATTTCAGCAAATGTATTAAACCACATATTCTTAATTTTGACACTCACCTTCAAATCCTTGATTATCATGGATTTCAGTGATGGAATGCTCATTTTCTCTTCCTTCTAGCACAGCTAAAAGGCATTGATGTATGCATATATATTGTTGCTCGGTTTGTACCATCCATACCCGTTCTCTTCGCATTTCATACACAATACCAAATATGTCCACATAATCACAGGTGCGAAGGCTAAATAAAATACGATCCAAAGCAATGAAAGTTCCTGAGCGACCCACACCAGCACTGAAATTGGCAAATGCATGAAGATTACACACGTTATAAATTTCAAATTAAATAAATACCAGTAGAAAATCACTTAAACACCAATATCTCCCCAAAAACCTCCACCTACACCTGTTTGTACACCTACAAACCTAACAGTGTAGGTTTATAGGTGTACAAACCTACACTGCTAATGTTTACATCCATGACAATTTACACATCCATTTAAATATTAACAACACAGTAGTTTACCAATTACTATTAGTTTACTAATTACTTTAAGTCACAGCCAACCTAGACAATAAGTTTAGTTATATTATGGCACAGTTCAAATAGGTCAGCCTACAATATCATATTTTACACACACACACATTTTAACCCTAGTGTCCAAAGCACACTGGCATTCTGATACTTTATTTTCATTATAAGCTTCATGTAAAATATTTCTTACCTGCAGTGCACAACAATGGGTTTTTGATCTGGGCCAACCCGCTCCCGAAATGATCTAACAAATCTAACTAGTGTTTGTGGTGGCTCTGGAACACCAAAATCTGGCCAGGTTGTGAAGTGGAAATGGCGCACAACACGGCATATATCTCCCTAGAAAAATAAACATGTATTAGAATTTCGAGTCTGGAAATTATAGTCAATTGTAAAGTGTGTTTTGTGCAAATATGTTTTCTGGCTGAAGACTTTTTTGCCATTTCCATCCTATAATGATTAATGGTAGATGTGGAAACTGCTTTCTTTTCCATTATTATAAACGTAAAAGTATTAAACAAGAAAACAACAGATCAATAAGTAAAGATCAAAAATCAATGTTGAGTAAAAAATGAAAATTGTGTTTACAGTACTCTGACTAAAATGCTGTACTTAAAATTCCTAATTCAGTATGCTTATTTGTCATATTTATGACATTACATACCTTGGGCCAATTTGATGATCATATTTACTACTGCAGTTGTACCTGTTGCATGGGTAACAGCTTCTCCCCCGTATCAACCTACCCTGGCTTTGCGCCCTGGAGAGGCCACTCCAGACCGACAACCAGAGCGCAACTCCATAGTCTCCTGAGACTGATGGATGCCTACTACTACTACTGTATCAATAATGATGCTATATGTTATGGAAATATATAAAACATGGCTGTATGTTGCTTTGACCACATTTTCTATAGAAATACTCAACCAAATGGGTTATTTTACATTTTTTAATGACAGCAGGAATGAGCACACATATTTCTTACAAGAAAATAATAAAAGATATAAGAAATTTCAAAAGTTAGTTTTATGGTTGTATTTTGTCCCTTAGTAAGGATGTGGCCCAAAAACTGGAATCAAAGCCAAAGGATTAAGAAAGGGATGGAAGCACAAAGGTATGTACACAGCATTGCTCAATGGTACTTGAGGACAGTAGTTTATCCCCTGTACCTTCTACCCTCTGCCCTCCTCCCAGTACAGTTAAGCAAACAACTATCAAGAGGCACAGAACAAGAAAAGTAAAATTATCAACAATACGTTCTGTAGTTAAACAATAATTGTGATATATATATACATGAAGGTCTTACTGATATAATATGAAATTAATCCAATGAAAACTGACTCTTTAAAAAATATAAATGGTCATTTACGAAGGCAAAATTTACTTGGAATATAAAGAGCATTAAGGCCTCACCTTGCAGACTCTGAACTCTGATATATTCCAATCTGGAAACTGGCTTTCATTCAGGATGGTTACTTGAATGTCTCCATAATACACAGGCTGAGTATCATATGGCCAATAATGGTCACACTTTTCACGGCCCTGATAGGGAACAGATACACACAATAAGAAAAACTTTTGGCTCTTAAATTGCTGAAGCTACAATTTTAATTTTAAATAAACATGTAATTCAGTAGATTAGATTACAGTACTTACATGAACATTTCTTCATTATCTAGATTTAAAACTATCCAAGTAATGTTTATGTAATCTGAGGCAAGTAATTATTAATGAACAGAAGTCTCATACTTGGAAATGTACCTTTTCAATACATCGTGTAAGCATTACTATGGCACGCGAGTTGCTTTCCCAACACATTCTCCAGAAGTCATCCCGTGTTGATGGCAAAGGACCTTGCGTCACTATAAATTCTCTTGGTGAATTATATCCCTGAAAATAAACAAATTTTCAGTCAAGTGAGAAAAGATGCAATGAATATTAAAGCACATTTTTCCAATGTTTTATGTTGCACAAAATAGTTCCTAATATGCTGGGGCCAGGCTTTAAAATGACCAGATGCAAGATAAAAGGTCTTTACTTGTGATATATATGAGTATCAACTCACATCCTTAATACTGTAGAGCCACACGGACAAACCACACATGGACCGGGACAGAACATACCCGTACAACCAGGGAACTTTGTGTTTGGCCCACAACTCTACCAAGTAAACAACATCAGTTCTCTTCCATGTCGCAATGGAATACAGTATAATCAATGGAATAAAATAAATAAAAACTACAGTACTTTTAAACACTCCTAATGCTGAATAAAATACCCCTCATAGTGCTAAATAAAGTACCCCTCATAGTGCTGAATAAAGTACACCTCATAGTGCTGAATAAAGTACACCTGAATGCTGTACTGAAAATGTTGCTGAATGAAAAATTTATCAGTCTAATATTATGATTAATAAACAATAATATTGTAGTAATAAACAAAAGAAACATTAGAAACTAGATAATACAAACTGAGTAAAGTAATGTAAGGAAAAAAGTACAATTGAAAGATAGAGACAGCAGACAAGAAGTTCTAAGAACACAATAAATGTTTAAGAAATTATTAAAATTTACACAGCTCTCCATGCTATATGCCATACTTTACAGTACTGTATATGGTAATTAATTAATGCTAGTTCATTTGTTAGTAGTTTATTAAGCAAAGAGGTATTTAAGCACAGTTATAAGAATGAGCTTTACAAACAAAAACAGACTTACTGGTACATAATTTGCATTGATATAATCAGTGCCTTCTTCATCGTCAGTGGGCTGTAGTTTGAAGCGAGAATGGTCATAAGGAAGAATATTGGTAAAGCGGTTTTTAGGTCGATTGACAGGCAAATCAGCAGCGTTACGCTGAAGGTCATGTCCAACATGTTTGAGTGCTTCATATTCTTCAGAAAAGTGATATTCTGAGTCAGCTGCCATAAACCTATAATGTGCTGCAAAGTCCTTCAGTTTCACAGGGCGGCTGTTGAAACAAAACCATCATTAGTTAATCTTAATGGACATTAGGTTTTTCAAGAGGCTTCTGATAAGCATTACTTACTTTGATATTATCAATACTACATTATTACAAGTACTACAAACAAACCCACAATACCTTAAAAGCAATAATTAGCAATGTTTCAGGGAAAACCACTCTCTGTGCTTGTTAACAATGAATAAAAATGTTGATCTTGAGGCATACTGCCAGGCATAATGAGACTACTATCAACATTCACAGGAAAGGCAAGAAAACTTACCTGGATATGTTGTAAATGCTATCTAACATTAGATGAGCATTAATAAGATCATTGTTTATGCAAAATATAATTTTTACTTATACATTCTTATTGAAATTTAGTTATTATTAAGTGTTCTTACCTTGTTTCAATTAGAGAATCTGGAAGCGAGTGCATATCTCCATCTTTTCTGCTAGGGTCCATGGTCTTCTTAGGAAAGAGACAAACTCGTCGACGCCTCATGATGATGACCACCACAACCACTAACACCAACAGCAACACTGGCACAGCCACAGCCAAACCCACATTTCCACTTTCAAATTCTGCAAGAAAACCAATAATATACAGAACAGAATGTATTTTATAGCTATAGTATGACAATATTGTACACACAAGCAGTTCTAAATGAAAAAAGACAGTACAGTCCACCCATGGCCTTATTTATAGATGATTCCCATGCACCTCACAGATACTCCATTTGTATAGAATGTTGTTAATAAATTCATTTTAGAGTTGTCAAAACCCTAATAAAATATATGTAGAATGTGTACATCTGCATGTGCATGTAATTACCCAAGTGTAGGTACATGATGGGAGCTATGCTTATGGTGTCCTAGCTTCCCTATAATCTGTCATATGACACTTTGAAACTGCTGATGGTTTTGGCATCCACTGTCTTCTCAAGAATATTATTCCAATTGTCTGCAACTCTATTTGCAAATGAGAATGCTTGGACAGCTTTTCAGGCACTTTGCTTTCCAAGTTTCAGTCTGTGGCCCCTTGTTCAAGATATCACAAGTTTTAACATTTGCTCTTTATCAACTTTGTCAATTCCTATCACAATTTTGAATGTGGTCAACACATTAAAAAATGCAGAGACAGACAATGATGCATCTAAGGACCGACGTATTATGTTTAAAAGGAAAATAAAACCAGTAACTGGTTGAACATATGTAAATGACTTACCAGTAGTTATTGGGTGGCTGAAGTAGGTATCGGCAAATTTGTCCCTAGTTGTGTAGGCCCGAATTTTGACCCTATACGTAGTTCCTGGCTTGAGTTCTCCATTACAGTATCCAATCCGCATCATACAGTCCTTCTCGGTGCCAATATCAAAATCTTCTACAGATGTGGTGTTGAAGGGATAGTATGGCTCTGTCACCTAAAACCATAATTTAATTATTTCCCAATAAAATATATGAAGGGAAAGAACAGAAAGCAAATTCCCCAGATAAAGATATCTATCTGTCAGTGTACAGTTTCAGTTATACATAGTGCAGGTGTAGCGTATAGAATTTTATTTTCATAAACTTTAAAAAATAAGACTGAGTCAATATGATAGCATGTTCTAAAGACAGCTATTCGAGCTTCCTAAGGCAAGATATAGTGTGTCACATAATCAGGATAATCCAATTTGGCAGAACAACATTTATGCACTAGCTCCACTGGAATATTTTCAACCATCCCTGCAATGGCAAGCATTGACATATTATGGAAAAGGTGTATGTAAAAGTAAGTCTTGCTAAGTTGATAGAAAAGAGGGATACATAAATTGATGCCAAATGCCAGCTGAAGCAGCTCCACTAAAGCAGATGTCAATGAATGAAGCAGTTGTATTAGGCATAAGCCTCCTTCATCGAACAGTCAAAGAAAGAACATGACAAGAGTGACAGGAAAGAGAAGCCCAATAATGAAGAGCCAAGAAATGCACTGTAGTGAACACACTAAGCTACCTCATGTTGACATAGAGAAAACACCCTAAAAGCCTGGAATAAAATCTTGGCTACCTCCTTTCCTATAGAAAAAGTGACAGAAAATGCCTAAAAACTTCACATGAAAAGACCAGTAGAGAAACTGGAATTGGTTGAATACTAACAGTAGTCAATCTTCTGTAAGAGGAGAGTAAGAAAAGAGACTGGGTTTGGACATATGCCCTGCAAGCATAAGAACCAAGACTGCAATTGCTATAGGGAGGTCAACAAACACATGGCCCCACAAAGATCTCCAGGTTCTACTGAAATCCTATGGAAACTCACAACGAATTGGCAGCCAGAATCTGACAAACCATAGGCACAGTGGTCATACAGAAGATTAATTCCACAGATTAATTCTGTGGACATTATTCCACAGAATTGATCTTGAGAATAAATCATACAAACCATTCCATTGTCTACACCCTCCTAAATGGCTGGCAATGGTCAACAGAACCTGTGTGAAGCTGTGGAAATCAAACCCACGTGGAACTGATGTACAGTGTACAGTACTACAGTACTACACTCCAGGCATGGTGAAATGTCTGAAGATGATTTGGCATCATCTTGATAAACACAGTCACTGGGATGTGCAACAGAGTTGTTACAAAGGAACCAATACCATCCCTTGCAAGACTTTCCCAAAACAGCCTTGCATTGTGGTTACCTTGCGATGGTTTCGGAGCTTAGTGTTACTGCAGCCCGGTTCTCAACCAGGCCTCCTTCTTGCTGGACTGGTCAACTAGGCTGTTGGATGTGGCTGCTCGCAACCTGATGTATGAATCACAGCCTGGTTGATCAGGTATCCTTGGAGGTGCTTATCAAGTTCTCTCATGAATACTACGAGGGGTTGGCCAGTTATGATGCTTATGTGTAGTGGAAGAAAGTTGAACAGACTCGGGCCTCTGATGTTAATAGAGTTCTCTCTCAGAGTACCTGTTGCACCTCTCCTTTCAATGGGGAAATTCTGCACATCCTGCCATGCTTTCTGATCTCATGTGGTGTTATTTCTTTGTGCAGGTTGGGTCCAGCCCCTCTATTATTTTCCTCATGTAAAAATTATTATGTATCTCTCCCATATGCGCTCAAGAGAATACAGATTTAGGGATATTAGTCAGTCCCAATAGTTTTATATGATTTACAGAGTGGATTTTACCATTAAGAGGATCTCTGCACGCTATCCAGGTCAGCAATTTCACCAGCTTTGAAAGGGGCTGTCATTGTGCAACACGTTTTCCACTCTAGAGAGCACTAGCATCTTGAAAAGTATCATCATTGGTATAGCATCTCTGGTGTGAAAGGTTCGTGTTATC
>WNGS01139251.1:0-34182 GCA_020271785.1 Procambarus virginalis
TCTGTGTCATAAGAACATAAGAACATAAGAACAAAGGCAACTGCAGAAGGCCTATTGGCCCATACGAGGCAGCTCCTATTTATAACCACCCAATCCCACTCATATACATGTCCAACCCATGCTTGAAACAATCGAGGGACCCCACCTCCACAATGTTACGCGGCAATTGGTTCCACAAATCAACAACCCTGTTACTGAACCAGTATTTACCCAAGTCTTTCCTAAATCTAAACTTATCCAATTTATACCCATTGTTTCGCGTTCTGTCCTGTGTTGATACTTTTAATACCCTATTAATATCCCCTTTGTTATGTCCATTCATCCACTTGTAAACCTCTATCATGTCACCCCTAACTCTTCGCCTTTCCAGTGAATGCAATTTAAGCTTTGTTAATCTTTCTTCATATGAAAGATTTCTAATTTGGGGAATTAACTTAGTCATCCTACGCTGGACACGTTCAAGTGAATTTATATCCATTCTATAATATGGCGACCAAAACTGAACTGCATAATCTAAATGGGGCCTAACGAGAGCAAGATATAGCTTGAGAACCACACCAGGTGTCTTGTTACTAACGCTGCGATTAATAAATCCGAGTGTCCGATTTGCCTTATTACGAACATTCATGCATTGATCCTTTTGTTTTAAATTCTTACTAATTATAACTCCCAGATCCCTTTCGCAATCCGACTTCGCAATCTCAACACCATCTAGCTCGTATCTTGTAACTATCATCATTACCTAGCCTCAGAACTTTACATTTATCAGCATTAAACTGCATCTGCCAGTCCTTTGACCATTTCAAACCCTATCTAGATCAACTTGAAGTGATAGAGAGTCCTCCTCCGAATTAATTTCCCTACCGATTTTCGTATCATCGGCAAATTTGTTGCTACTCAAACCTGAATCTAAATCATTTATATATATTATAAACAACAGAGGGCCCAGGACAGAGCCTTGAGGCACTCCACTTACAACATTTTCCCACTCTGACTTGACTCCATTTATACTAACTCTGTTTCCTTTGGTATAGCCATGCCCTAATCCAGCTTAATATAGCACCCCAATACCATGAGCCTCTATCTTTTTAATCAGTCTTTCATGTGGCACTGTATCAAAAGCTTTGCTAAAGTCAAGGTACACAACATCACAATCCTTACCACTATCAACTGCCTCAACTATGCTAGAATAAAAAGATAACAAATTTGTTAAACATGAACGGCCATTTATAAAACCATGTTGCGACTCAATTATTAATTTATGTTTTTCAAGATGAAGACGAATTTTATTTGCTATTATAGATTCGAGTAACTTTCCCACAATAGACGTTAGGCTAATTGGTCGATAGTTAGACGCAAGTGATCTATCTCCTTTCTTAAAAACTGGTATCACATTAGCAACTTTCCAAAACTCTGGCACTCTGCCTGACTCTATTGATTTATTAAATATGATTGACAGTGGGTCACAAAGCTCCCCTTTGCATTCTTTCAGCACCCTGGCAAACACTTCATCCGGCCCTGGGGATTTGTTTGGTTTGAGTTTTCTATTTGTTTAAGAACATCCTCCCTGGTAACTGCTAAACTCGTCAACCTGTCCTCGTCCTACCCACATAGACTTGTTCGGCTGAAGGCATATTGTTAAGTTCCTCTTTAGTAAATACAGATACAAAATATTTATTAAAAATACTACTCATCTCTTCATCACTATCTGTTATTTGACCTGTCTCAGTTTTTAATGGGCCTATCCTTTCCCTAGTCTTAGTTCGATATAACTGAAAAAACCCTTTAGGATTTGTCTTTGCTTGCCCTGCTATACGAACTTCATAGTTTCTTTTTGCTTTCCTTATCTCTTTTTTAACATTTTTAACCAGTTTGAACGAATTCCTGTTCTAAAGTGACCTCCCCATTTTTAATCCTTTTGTACCAAGCTCTCTTTTTACCTATAAGGTTCTTCAAATTCTTTGTTATCCACTTTGGGTCATTAGTATTCGATCTATTCAATTTGTGTGGTATACTACGTTCCTGTGCTTTGTTTAGAATATTCTTAAATAAGTTATATATTGAATCCACATCGAAATCCCCATTTACATCACCTATCACTGGGTTCATGTCTCGCTCCAAGACCGGCCCACACCCCATACCCAAGACTTTCCAATCAATTTGACCCAAAAAATTTCTTAGGCTATTAAAATCAGCTTTTCGAAAATCTGGCACTTTAACAGAATTTTCTCCTACAGGTCTATTCCATTCTATGCTAAATCTGATTTCTTTGTGATCACTGTTCCCTAGCTCACTCCCTATTTCGATGTCATTAATTTGTGTTTCCCTGTTAGTTAACACTAAATCTAAAATATTATTTTCCCGTGTTGGTTCCTTAATGTGTTGCGTAAGAAAGCAATCGTCAATTAATTCTAGAAAATCTTCTGCTTCACTATTCCCTGTTTTGTTCAACCAGTTTATTCCACTAAAATTAAAGTCACCCATGACATAAATACTGTTAGATCTAGATGCCCTAGATATTTCATCCCATAGATGCTTTGCTTCCATTCTGTCTAAATTTGGTGGCCTATATATAACTCCTAATATAATATTATTTGCTTTTTCGTTTAATTCTATCCAAATAGTTTGTGTGTGGCTCAGTTTTGATTCCCTCTTTGAGACTACATTTCAAATTGTCCCTAACGTATATGGCTACTCCACCTCCTCGTCTAATATATCTATCTGTGTGAAATAGTTTAAATCCATTTATTTGATATTCAGCTAATAGTTCTCTATTATCAACATTCATCCACGTTTCGGTGAGTGCAATAATATCTATTTTTTCTGTGCAGACAAGAGCATTTAATTCGTTAATTTTATTTCTTAGACTTCTACTGTTTGTGTAATATACCCTAAGTGAATTGTTATTTTGAGGCCCTTCTCTTTCCCTGATCATTTTGCCAATTCCTTTTTCCCGCAAACACATACTTTTATTACATCCTTCCTCCAAATCAATTCCCATACCTCTATCTACTAACAGTTTAAACCCAAACAAACACCTCTAACCACTTCTTCCAACGAGTTTGCAACAGCAACAACCCCAGCTCTCGATAGATGCACCCCATCCCGAGCATACATTTCATTTCTTCCATAGAAGTGTTCCCAGTTGTCTATATAAGATATTGCATTAGATTTGCAATATCTTTCCAGCCTGCAATTGACACCAAGTGCCCTCGACATCCATTCATTTCCCACTCCCTTTCTTGGAAGAATGCCACATATGATCGGGATTCCTCCCTTGCTCCTAACTAATTCTATTGCTGTCTTGAATTTCTGTATTAGTTCCTCACTTCTAACTCTCCCAACATCATTACCCCCTGCACTAATACAAATAATGGGTTTGTTCCCATTTCCCGTCATAATATCTTTCATGTTTCCAACAATATCACCAATACCAGCTCCAGGATAGCAAACCCTTAATCTGTTCCCTTTATCTCTGGCACAAAACGTTCTGTCCAAATACCTCACCTGGGAATCTCCCACAACCAAAATTCGCTTCGATCCTCCCTTTTCTCTTGGGGCACTTTGAGGGACCCGCTTCAATGTTCCTCGCCGCTATGCCCTTACCTCCACGCTGAACCATAGGTTCACCACAGCACTCGTCCTCCAACACATCAAATGCGTTTGTAATTTTTATGGTATTAGGTGTCTTTTTTGCCAAGGTCTTCTTAAGACCCCTGTCTTTTACAATATGCCAAGACGGGGTCTCCCTAATGCCGGTCTCCTCCTTTGCTTCATCCTGTCGTTGCTTAAGCTGCCTTACCTCCTCCCGCAACGAATCCAGCTCTGTCCTCAGAGCTCCAACCAGACTCACCAACTCCCTCACCAAACCCTCCATTATTGCTGAATAGTATTGCTTCACTCGGAGCTCCAGCTAACACAACCTCTCACTGTGACAGCGAACACAACCTCTCACTGTGACAGCAACTTGTCTGTCTTGTCTACCTCTTTATTGGAGCCATCTCCGCTTTTCGTCCCAATTCCTTCATTTATGCACTGTCTCACTGTTGCTCTCATCGTTTATATTACCTGGCTCTGCAATATTGCTGCTATCCTGTACTACAATACCCTGTTCCTCCACATTACTGCTGCGGTTCTCTAAACTATATGTTCCTGGGTTTTGGTCGTTAACCAATGTTGTCTTTTCCCAGTCCGCATATATCACTGTTAGCTTGTCTGTGAATGATAATCTCTGACTCGGGAATGTTTTTCATCAGTGTAGTTATGTTCTCTAACATTAATCTGTCATTCTTGCAAACCCAGAAAACGCCTTGCCTTTTTATCAGACATAGACAAGAACACAACCTATAGCACTGTATCATCCTTTGCAGCTGACACCAGGATCTTCATGAGAGTAGGCAACAGAGGACACGGCAAACCTCCAGTCAGATGTAGATCAGGTCTTTCTATGGGCTACAGAAAATATGGTGTTTAACGAAGATAAGTTCCAGCTCATGCGCTATGGAAAAATGAAAATATAAAGACTGAAACCACGTACAAAACTCTGGCAAATCATAACATAGCACGAAAAGGCAATGTAAAGGATATGGGTGTACTCATGTCGGAAGACCTTACCTTTAAAGAACACAATAAAGTGGCCGTCACAACTGCACGAAAAATGAAGGGTTGGATAACAAGAACTTTTCACACTAGAGATGCTATACCGATGATACTTTTCAAAACGCTGGTGCTCTCTAGAGTGGAGTATTGCTGCACAATGACAGCCCCTTTCAAAGCTGGAGAAATTGCTGACCTGGGAGCGTGCAGAGATCGTTTACTGCTAGAATCCACTCGGTAAAACATCTAAACTATTGGGACCGACTAAAGAGCCTAAATCTGTACTCCCTTGAGCCCAGGCGGGAGAGATACATAATAATTTACACATGGAAAATATTAGAGGGGCTGGTCCCAAACCTGCACACAGAAACAACATCACATGCGACCAGAAGACATGGCAGGATGTGCAGAATACCCCCGTTGAAAAACAGAGGTGCAACTGGTACTCAGAGAGAACTCCATCAACATCAGGGGCCCGAGACTGTTCAACACGCTTCCACTACACATAAGGGGCATAACTGGCAAACCTCTCACAGTGTTCAAGAGAGAACTGGATAAGCACCTCCAAATGATACCTGATCAACCAGGCTGTGACTCGTACGTCAGGCTGCGAGCAGCCGCGTCCAACAGCCTGGATGATCAGTCCAGCAACCAGGAGGCCTGGTCGATGACCGGGCCGCGGGGACGCTAAGCCCCGGAAGCACCTCAAGGTATACTCAAGGTAGTAGGACTCCTCTTCGGAATCAACAACCATAGTTTCCACTTCACTAGCAGTGTCCCTGCAAATCGAACTGAATCGATTGTTCAATGTTTGTCTCTTATATTACAAGATTCCGTTGATCTTCATTCCCCACTGCTTCCTGCAGTTACTTTTGTGGATCTTTATGGTCTGATGTGACTACCCGAAAGTTAGTGGTAGTCTATGTCCATGTTTTTGTCCTCTTGTGCTCCGTCTTGTTTCTTACTGTTTGTGTAACTGGTCTGCTGCTTGAGTTGTGTTGATGAATTGTGTTATAATAATATTGACATCTGTTGTGGCTGTGCACGAGTGTTCCAGACAATGTTAGTGCATGTACTGCTGGTCTGATTATCCTGACCTAATCGGTCTGCACCTTTTCATTCCGTGTGGTTGTTCTCCAGGAATATTTCCTCCTCAACTTGGACATTTGGCTGTTGTGGTCTGGTTTGCCTTGTGCTTGGAGGTACAGTTATTTGGTTGGATATATTCCCTAATTTCCGAGATTGAACGTTTGTGGTCCCGTAAGTCACCAGAACCTGACGTGTCACTGCTATGTCTATATTTGTGTGACAGTTTTGCATTTAAAATTTCCATGTGTTCTAATTTTGGATCCAGTGGAAAGTCGACTGGATATCCCAACAGCACGACTCTTGTGCGTCTTTCTGAAGGGTCCAGCTTTTAGAAGCGTTCAGGTTTTCTTTGCGGGAATGTTACCGTTTCCAGGTAATTTGCAGTCTTTTGGACTGGTTGTGTCAATTTCTCCTTTCACGTTGACAGTGATGGAAAGTTTGAACTCTGCCTCTTTTCCATTTTAGTTACTATGCCATATGATGTAGGAAAGTAGTCTGTCTGCATTATGGGTTTTGAAATTTTGCAATTCTAAGTCTGCAATTTGGGAACAAGTGCAGAGTCTGACACTGGATGGTGTATGGCTGGTTCTGTCCCTTCTATGTACATTATGTCTGAATTCTTGCTGTGAAAAGTACTTGGTGTAGCCTTGATAGCGTATCCCATTTTTACTCTTCCTCTGAAATGTTCCTCCTCGTCTGTAAACTGCTTCCATTTCCTCTTTCTCCTCGACTTCCTTTTGAAGTCTCCCAGTAGTGAGAGCCGATTCACATTCCTATCTAATGCTCGAGACACTCCTAGGTCTGGATAATTTTTTTTCTCTTCAACGGAAGTCATAAAATGATTTTCCCAGATGGAATCAGGGATACCTAACACCTACTTGAGTAGTTTGGTATACCTTTCCCTGTCAAGTTCAGTACACCTTTTAAGTTCTCATTGTGGCACTGCCCACAGGGTCTCGACCTGCTCAGCGAAGCGGCTCTCACACACACACACACACACACACACACACACACACACACACACACCACACACACACACACACACACACACACACACACACAACTGGAAAAGGTTCAGAGGTTTGCAACGAGACTCGTCCCAGAGCTACGAGGGATGGGGTATGAGGAGCGCCTGGGGGAACTATGCCATACGACACTAGAAAGAAGAAGGGAGAGGGGGGGACATGATAGGAACGTATAAAATACTCAGAGGGATTGACAGAGTGGACATAGACGAAATGTTCACACGGAATAGTAACAGAACGAGGGGACATGGATGGAAGTTAGAAACTCAGATGAGTCACAGAGATGTTAGGAAGTTTTCTTTTAGCGTGAGAGTAGTGGGAAAATGGAATGCACTTAAGGAACAGGTTGTGGAAGCCAATACTATTCATAATTTTAAAACCAGGTATGATAGGGAAATGGGATAGGAGTCATTGCTGTAAACAACTGATGCTCGAAAGGCGGGATCCAAGAGTCAATGCTCGATCCTGCAGACACATATAGGTGAGTACACACACACACACACACACACACACACACACACACACACACACACACACACGAGTACAAGATCATTAGTAGCGGGGGACCTGACCACTGTCGTACCAGTGAGAGTCGCCTGCATACTGGGGTGTGCACAAATCTAGACAGTTGGACAACAGATACTTAACAACTGTGTCCAAGAAGTGCATAAGAAATATGCAACGTTCCTTTCAAACAATAGTGCGGCACGCACTCTTGGTAGACGGGCGTGGGCACGCGAGCACAGTCAACATGTTACATCAACAGCACCGAGTCTGGGTATTGGTGGGTTGTTCCTCACAAAACGGCGAGGATTTGAGTTGATGGTTGCTCAAAATCTGAAGTTTTAAAGAGAACAAACCCGTGTGCGGCCTGCTGTTCCAGTGGCGCTGGCGGCGAGTCTCTTGGCTGGTGATCGGCTCATCCTAGTAATGTAGGCTATTATGAGCTTTCTCCATAGCCAATAGTTCTTAGTTACGATTACCTCTCGCCTGGCGCTTCACTACTATTAATTTTATTATATCTTCATTCAATTCTTAATGGATAGATCAAGCCATTATGTAATAATTTTATTAGCGTCTTGGCCTTAACGCAGACACCAAACATGTTTGATCCCTCCCAATTGTTAATGATCATAGAACATGCCCTCCTGGCCACACGAACTCCCGGCCGCACGCACTCCTGGCCGGCCGGACACACAGTCAACAAGCAGCATCAACAGCTGTGGTAATCCTCCTCCGTATCACTGTAGTTTACTGCAAACGCAGAATGATTCGTCTGAGAACATTTAATAAAAACATTACGAACAGATGCTATGCATGAATTGTCCACCAGAGTAGCGAGGGCAGCTAAATCCCATATTCGTACACGTCCCCGACTGTGTACGCCACCAACAATCTGTAGCAGCTTCAAGCATCAGTACTACAGGTACAAACGTTACCATCATCCTCCTCCTGGTGGTTCCTGAACCTCGGGCAGCTGTAAGTGCTTGACCGCAGTGGCCACCCATCTGTGGTCACAGTCACCATCTTGTGTAAATATGAACACCTGGATATGGATTTGATTTTCAAGAACGTACTATTTGTGTGTTTAATCGTCTTCCCCTGAGACTTGTCCATGCATCATTGTCCACATTGATTTGCCTGTAAGTGCCTGAACAGGTGAAGGCCGAGTCTTGGAGACGAAGATTACCTGACCCATCCCTGGCGTGTCCTACACTCGGTGAGTTGTCCTCAGAAGAGTCGGTAAGTATAGCGAAAATATCTTATTTATCAACGCACATTTTAACACTTTGTATTGAATATTAAATGTTCTTTGTTATGCATAGTTTATGTCAGTATTTTGACTGGAACTTTAGTAAATCGTTGACATTTGGGAAGAATATGCCATATTAGTGAGGCAAGTCAAAGTGTTAAGAAAAGGTTCCCCTCGAGAGGGTCGAGTACCCATCTAGGTGGATTGATAGGTACCTCTGATACACAAAGCAATCACACTAACGTGATGTATCAATGAGAAAATCCGTAGGAGACGTGATGAGAATTCGAACCTATGCACTATGCATTCCCAGGCACACGCCCCAGACAACAAGGCGACAACATTTTCAAACACGCCGGGGAATGTTTCTGATAACCAGCGCATAGGTTGCCTGACTCACCATTGTTTTTTAACTGACATTTTTCATTGTGCGAGTTAAAACACGCATTATGATGTTAGTAATCAAGTAATCGCCACTGCTTCCGCATAACAATATACTACAGTATAGTATGTTTAGCACACTGTATAATCGACATCCTTAATACGTGCTATCAGCGGAAATAACTAATGAATAACCTTTTTCTTATTAGAATATGTTGCATAATACATGATGCTTAATATACTGAATGAGAAACATCTTACACAGTTGGATCGCTAATGTACGATTCTCTACACTAGTTAATAAAAGAGAGAAGCAGCAGCCAGAGGAGCTAGCACTATGGGACACTGTTAGATGGAGGCGCTGGTAGGTGGTGGATAACGGCATGAACCGTTAGATGAATGGTGTATTAACAGGACGATGGATCACTGGTAGGTGGTGGATAACGGCATGAACCGTTAGATGAATGGTGGATTAACAGGACGATGGATCACTGGTAGGTGGTGGATAACGGCATGAACCGTTAGATGAATGGTGATTAACAGGACGAGGATCACTGGTAGGTGGTGGATAACGGCATGAACCGTTGATGAATGGTGTATTAACAGGACGATGGATCACTGGTAGGTGGTGGATAACGGCATGAACCGTTAGACGAATGGTGGATTAACAGGACGATGGATCACTGGTAGGCGGTGGATAACGGCATGAACCGTTAGANAAGATAATACATGGTGCTAAATACACTGGATGACATCACAATTAAGTTAGGTAAGTTTGGTTGGGTTAGAGCATTAATGTACGAGTCATAACGTTAGTTAAAAAGAAGAAAAGCAGTGAAGCTTTCACTATGGGTCACTGTTAGATGGAGGCGCTGGTAGGTGGTGGATAACGGCATGAACCGTTAGATGAATGGTGGTTTACAGAACGATGGATCACTGGTAGGTGGTGGATAACGGCATGAACCGTTAGATGAATGGTGGATTAACAGAACGATGGATCACTGGTAGGTGATGGATAACGGCATGAACCGTTAGATGAATGGTGGATTAACAGAACGATGGATCACTGGTAGGTGGTGGATAACGGCATGAACCGTTAGATGAATGGTGGATTAACAGAACGATGGATCACTGGTAGGTGGTGGATAACGGCATGAACCGTTAGATGAATGGTGGATTAACAGGACGATGGATCACTGGTAGGTGGTGGATAACGGCATGAACCGTTAGATGAATGGTGGATTAACAGAACGATGGATCACTGGTAGGTGGTGGATAACGGCATGAACCGTTAGATGAATGGTGGATTAACAGAACGATGGATCACTGGTAGGTGGTGGATAACGGCATGAACCGTTAGATGAATGGTGGATTAACAGAACGATGGATCACTGGTAGATGGTGGATAACAGCATGAACCGTTAGATGAATGGTGGATTAACAGAACGATGGATCGCTGGTGGTTAATGGCGCTTTAACAGGGTGCACCGAGAGATATTTGGTGTTTGTATCACACTTAATTCACTTCTGTACATACAATAAAATTATTTGATTATGTAAGAACAGTTAGTGATGCATAGACATTATTTACACTAAATGCGAAGAGTGGGAGGCGGCGGGACGGGGCGGGCCATTTTGTTAGTCGACGAATGGAAGGGGAGACAGCCACGACTGTCAGCCGACGAATGGAAGGGGAAGACAGCCACGACTGTCAGCCGACGAATGGAAGGGGGAAGACAGCCACGACTGTCAGCCGACGAATGGAAGGGGGAAGACAGCCACGACTGTCAGCCGACGAATGGAAGGGGGAAGACAGCCACGACTGTCAGCCGACGAATGGAAGGGGGAGACAGCCACGACTGTCAGCCGACTAATGGAAGGGGGAGACAGCCACGACTGTCAGCCGACGAATGGAAGGGGAAGACAGCCACGACTGTCAGCCGACGAATGGAAGGGGGAAGACAGCCACGACTGTCAGCCGACGAATGGAAGGGGAAGACAGTCACGACTGTCAGCCGACGAATGGAAGGGGAAGACAGCCACGACTGTCAGCCGACGAATGGAAGGGGAAGACAGCCACGACTGTCAGCCGACGAATGGAAGGGGAAGACAGTCACGACTGTCAGCTGATGGATGAGAGGGGGAGAAAATCACGACTGTCAGCTGACGGATGAGAGGGGCAGAGAGTCACGACTGTCAGTTGACGGATGAGAGGGGCAGACAGTCACGACTGTCAGCTGACGGATGAGAGGGGCAGACAGTCACGACTGTCAGCTGACGGATGAGAGGGGCAGACAGTCACGACTGTCAGCTGACGGATGAGAGGGGCAGACAGTCACGACTGTCAGCTGACGGATGAGAGGGGCAGACAGTCACGACTGTCAGCTGACGGATGAGGGGGGCAGACAGCCACGACTGTCAGCTGACGGATGAGAGGGGGAGACAGCCACGACTGTCAGCTGACGGATGAGAGGGGGAGACAGCCACGACTGTCAGCTGACGGATGAGAGGGGGAGACAGTCACGACTGTCAGCTGACGGATGAGAGGGGGAGACAGCCACGACTGGGTTGTACACTTGTACGGGAAAGAATTCATTGTTAACAGTTACTGTATTTCACACACCCTAAACGGTCGTTCATGCTGGCACTAACCTCCACATGCATATCTACTCTCACCGTAAACCTTTATTGTTTCACAAAATCAATTTGAAACGTTCCTTGAAATAACATTTACATTCTTATCCTTTGTAAATCTTTATTTGCTTCACTGAAACTGACCATTTGAAACTCTTTCCTAAACGTTTCTCCCGATACTTAAGCCTAATACTTATTGTATCTTTCTTGCTAATCCTTAATTACAATATACAAAATTATCTACTGTACGAATCAATTTTAAACTTTTGTAATTCTCCTCGATTTTCCCCCTTTTACTTCATTCCCAAGAATGTTGCCATGAAAATTACAGTTGAAACACCGTACTTCCACTACCTAACGTACGAAACATTTAGAAAAACTGTACGAATCATTTTGATTTTTCCTTTTAACATCCTGAACCACTTATGCCCTTAACTATTTTATTTTGAAACAAAACAAATCCGTTTACTAAGCTTACAACTTTGCATGCAACACCATTGCAACGTGACTCGTCAATATTTTCAATCCTTGCAATGGCTTTGCATCCCAGGACGAAAGGTATCCGTTACATCCTCAATTCCCCTACTATAGTCCTCTGCTAGAACTATTTAATCAAAGTCTGAGGCATGGTATCTTGCCTGACCGCTGGATACCGACTAATACTACCCATACCCAGGCCAAATTCACAAACATTCTGACCCCATGGGAAAATCAGTAGGATCCGTGAGCGGGAGTCGAACCTATGTTCTGGGGACGCTCAAGCAAACACCTTAGACAACTGTACCACGATATGGTCAAAGGAATTCTAATCTGGGAAGCTTTTTAGTACCCAGAGCAGAGGATCGAATCCTACTCTCAAGCTCTTACTAACTTTCTCATTGATAAATCACATTCATGCGATTTCTTTGTGCCTTCAGTTCTCATCAGTCTTTCTCTTAAAATATAACCAGTGCGCCTCTAGCTTTCAAAGTTATCAACCAAACTATCGAAACATGTGGGCAGCACAAATACCTTGTTGTAGGTATCATCAGTGACATTGTAAACGACCTACATTGTAGGTTAAAAGCCAAATCACTGAAAGAACTTGCTAGTAAGAATACAAGTATAAATGTTAAATATGCTAGACTACTCAACATGTTTGTTAGATCCCTAGTTGATTATCAATCCTTGCACTTAGCTTCCCCGCCTCTGTTTTGAACAAACTAGAAGTAATACAGAATGAAGCCATGAGGGTATTTCTTGGTGCCCCAAGAAGCACAAGAATCAATGTGAGGAAAGAACTGAAGCTTCCAACCATACTAGAGAATCATCGAAGTTAACACGTCCTTTTCCCTTCAGGTCATGAAAGACCTTACATCTCCACCATTGCTCATACATTATTCCGAGCCGTTTACACATTAAGTGGAGCAACATACCAACTCACTCCTTGTGTTGTTAATGACCGAGTAAAAATGGCTACAATCTCGTGAAACTGTGCATTCATTTTAAATGCATTATTCCTGTCTCCGATATCCCTCTTCATCTGTACACACAATTCAAGTACCATATACAACCGCCACTAAGAAGGTTAATTAGAATCCTGCTCTTTCCAAAGCTGTCACACTTTAAATAATTGCCTCATCAAAATTTTGAAGAGCCCACTAGAACTGTTCACATCGATATCGCAGTCCAGACATACAGGAAGGACCGCAATAGCATGCAGGTTTTACAGAAACAATACTGCCACACAGACTATCAGTGTGTTTAAACAAGTGGCTGTCCTACAACTAGCTACCAGTACATTAAAAGTGAAAGGAGAAATAATTGTGCTTCAATGTCTGCTCTTGAAAAAAGTTTCATGTACGACCGACAGTAAGAGCTTTATAATTAGACTTTTAAATAACCTGCTCACTGCACAGTATAAATGGTTTAGAATCTCTTGTATGGATACCATCTCACAAATATAACCCACCATAATGTCAAACACTACAGCCAAATTTGCGTGAAAGAAGGATGGTGAATTAAACCTAGGTATCCCAATCTCTGCTGTCAAAAACTTTGTTCTTAACAATCAGGTCTAACAGAGAAATTACACACTTCCAACGGCCTGAAAACACCTGTATAAAAGCCTGTGATTTGTTGAAATCCGAAACCTATAAGTATGTTCAGCACAAAACGTCCACCACACAGTGACGCTACAGAAAATGTGCGTCAGGCCCAACCAACCTGCACAAGACGTTCTTAACATAACTGCACATTAACCACAATATATCAAGGCAACATTTGTCAGTAGACTGTGTAAAAGCCACACACACACACTGGCGTGACTACAAGAAAATAAAAATTATGAATGACCTTCCACTTCCGACAAAATATTTCTTTGACAACCACAAAATGAAGGCAAGATTCCTCCAATACCACACTGACTACTTTGACCGTAATGCTGGTGTGCCACAAGGCTGTGTACTGGCGCCAACATTACACCACACACTGCAGAGGGAAGGAAGGGGAGGAGTGGCGGCCCTGCTGATAGGTCTCGAGTATAAAGGAGATGGGCACCCCGGGCTGCGAGGAGTTCCCAGACTATGTAACAGGCACCATGACAAAGGAAGGACCAAAGAAAGCAGCTTTGATATATATAACCCTCTATTAAATAACAGACTCCAGCAAGAATATGACAAGCTTAAGTGTACATACTATAACAGAGGGCAAACTTTGTCTCCTGTTAGAAATCTATCCCAGCTCATAATCATGGAGACTTCAACCATGGATAGATAAAAGAACCGTATAGTGGCACAGAGAGCTGAACTATTGGACATGGACCCAAGAAACTTTTTAAGCCAATATGTATCAGGACCCACGTGACTAAAGGTGAACCAGCTTGACTTTACCTAGAATTCACTAAACGATTCACATATGGGAAATTAATTCCGAGGCGCCATGGAAATGAGTGATCACTGATTTGAAGTTTGAATATATGGTGAAAGTAGGGATAACTTACTCATGGAAGGGACCAGAAAGCCACAGCCTGGCATACCAAAAGGGAAATTACAAGGCAACTTACAACATAAATACCATAGGTATCAAATCTCAATAATAAAGGCTGCATAGACATGAACAACTACATCACCCATTAGAACAAGATGACGACAATTTTGCCCTGGTACGAGAGAAAGGAATTTCACGACTGTGTTAAGTTGTGTGAGTGAGTATGACCAGATGTATATCAGCGTGGAGTCTCCAGGAGTGCATATCCATCCGAGCACTCTTGTATCCTCTGGTCTGGGACCAAAGTCAGCCTTGCTGGGTATCTATGGGCAGCCCTCGGGCTGGGATGGCCAAGGATATGGCAAGAGTCGTTGCAATGCCTTTATCACTAGGGCTGATTATACAAGTCATCAGTGGAACTGTGGTTCCAGTCATAGGGACAGAACTTTGAGGGTTAGTTTCGTGCTCCCAGGCCAAAAGGGTTCACTCACATGTTAAGGCAGGTCTCATAACCTCACTTGGTACTTTTCCATGACATCATGAAACAAAGATTACTTGTGTATGGAATTGTCATTAGTTTAGGCATTTCTCTGTCTACTATTTGTCTATTCGTTCACAGGATCATTGGACAAAGGGACACTTGACCAAATGAGACTTTCAGACGGGGGCTACCCGGCCAGTACCGTGCAGCAAGCACCGAACTGTTAGATCCACTCAACCGCATCAACTTGAAGAAAACCTGAAGCAGACCTAGATAAATTTTGGACGAAGAATTTCAAGGAGTACCTAGGCCGTACTCCTGACTCTTACAGAAGGCTTACAGAACTATATTTTTACATCTAGTAGAAGACGGTAGATTGGATGAATTAGTTTTAGAGCAATATCCGGATGAGGGTGGAAGTTGCTGCTAAACTTAGAATGCAGGAATTAGATCTCCAGTTCAAGCAGATTGAGCTTGAGAAAATTAAGAGTGTAGACGAGACTAAGCATAGGGAAGCAGAGTCAGAGTTAGCTAGACATAATAAAAATAAGCTAAACATAGTAACGAAGAATACACTAAGTAGTTATTTATTAAACAACAAATGGCTGAGGCGCAGATTAAGCTAGAATATAGGAAGCTAGAAGCTGCAGCCGCCGCTGCTAGTAAGGACTCAAAGGGGCCTTCAGGTAGTTCGTCAATTAGTGGACTTCATCTCCCTACGGGTTTAAAGTGGCCCCAATTTAACAAGAACAACCCAGGACTATTTTTTCTGAACTTTGCCAAAGTGGCTACTAGTTTGAAATGGTCAAATGATTCTTGGGTGACCATGATGCAAGGTCAGTTGCGAGGGAAAGCGCAGCATATTTTTGCCGCCCTCCCTTTTGAGGACAGTTTTTACTACCCTACTGTAAAAAAACTGGTTTTGCAAGCATATGAATTAAATGCAGAAGCCTTAAGACAAAAGGTTAGGGGTCTTAAACATACACCTGATCAGACTTTCCGATTATGCTTGATTAAAAGAGTCATACTGTGACAGGTGGTTAAATATAAGAATTCTCTATTTTGTGTCAAACAGCTCATAATAGAGGAACTCTTGTCTTGTTTGCCTGAGAAGTTGACCGTGGCACTAGCCACAGGTAAACGTGAATACAACGAAGTTCATAACCTAGCTATGTTGGCGGATGAGCACGAGACCATTCATAGGATCTCTTATAGTAACCACCATATGGCACCTAAATGTTTCACTTTAGACAAAATACTTCTGGGAAATCAGGGAGTAGTCATCATAATGCTAAGTCAACTCTTACAGCCAGGGCAGACCAGGCATCTGGTAAATCTAAGGTAACTCTTAATCCAAATAGAGCCACCACAGAGTCGAAAAGTTTGACTGGTATAAACCAATGTACATTTTGTCATAGAAAAGGACATGTTGTCCGTAATTGCTTTAGTTTACACCCAGAATTACGCCCAAATGCCTTGATTGTGAGTAAACGAAGGCAAGGTCATCATTCAGAAACTTTAGATAAGGGCAAGCCAACATGGCTCGCTGGTTTTGACCCTTTTATAATACATGCTAAAATGGTAGGAGTTGAAAATGAGAGGGAACCTGTAGTGTTCTTCAGGGATACTGGTGCATCGCTAACTTTGATAACTTCTCGCATGTTGGCCAAGCTCAAGTAGATTGACCTGGACGAAGTTTTGCTTATACAGGGTATAGCAGGGGTTGTGCAACATGTGCAATATATTTCATCCCCCCTATACTCCTGGTCTATGCTGTAGGTGTGAGAGATACCTTGTCCATACCTGGGGTAGATATAATTCTAGGGAATGACATTGCAGGCACCTCAATGAATAGTCATCTTCCCATTATCATAAGTGATCCAGATATAGTTTTCTCAGTGACGAGTGAGATTTCTCCAGTGGTGTATCCCACCTGCGCCGTCACCAGATCTCAAGCTGCCAAGTCTCAGATTGATGTTTCTATATCTACAACCGGAGGAATGGCTGGAAAACCTCTAACGATAGAACCGGACATCGACTTAGAAGATACGTTTATGGCACATTTGGATGATGATAGTGCAGTTAAGGATGTTGTGCCAAGTGATGAAGTTGTACCTTCTGTGACTACCTATACCCCTATTTCTACTGTTAAATCCCACACATTAGCTCAACTCCAGGAAAGTGATCCAGTTTACGAGCATGTTTTTCCTGAACCTGCTCCAGAGGAAGAGGCTCCGACAGAGTATGTTGGTTATTTCTTCCTTAATAAGATGTTGCTCAGACGAAGGAAGTCAAGTTATCTCCCTCTTCAGACGACTGTGAGAAGGTTACCCCGCTCGTAGTTCCAAAAGAATATAGAGAAGTCCTCACAGCCGCTTATGATGATCAAGGGATAAGTTGTATGTTGCACCATGTAACCAAATTCTTTTACTGGCCCAGTCTGAAGAAAGGCATTTCCAGATATTGTAGACAGTGTGAAACCTGTCTAGTGGTTGAAAAACCCAACCAATTTGTTCCAAAAGCTCCCTTACCTCCAATTGTCGTTCCACGTGAACCGTTCTCTCATTGTGCTAGACTGTGTAGGACCTTTAAGTCGGTCCAAGTCAGGTCATGTGCACATAACTTATGTGCGCTTCAACCAGATTCGTTGAAGTAATTATCAAAAGACGGCACCAAACCGGGAAGGCTATGTAGCCCCATCAAATGTGCGGAATAATCAGAGGGCGCTAAATATCACCAAGGACGCCAATACGAGAACAAAAACGCACAAGGCGAATGGTATCAAAAGTATCCAATTCACCAAGAATTCTATCGAGGGACAAGTGACCGCGAGGGGTGATCGGAAAGCAACACACGCTCGTCCTGGTAGTCAGGACATTCAACAAGGATATGCACGACAGTAAGAGGGACAATGCAATTTGGAGAAAAAGGAGCAGGGCGGCGCTCCATTAAGTGACCATGAGTTAAGCGAGTATGGCCAAGACAACCTCGCTAGAGCCGTTTCCCACCGCCGGTTACGGTAGCAGGAGGAAGGCCACGGGGGGACAACGCTTATGAGTACGCAGTTTGTTACCAACAACAGAAGACCAACACCCTTGCCAACGGGCAAGGATGGCGGCAGATTCGTTGAAGCTTATCCTGTATGTAATATCAGAGCTAAGGCAGTCATCCATCATCTAGTTAAATTTTTTACGTTGATCAAACTACCTCGTGTGATACAGTTCGACAACGCTACTAATTTTCGTTCGGTAGTTACGACAATTTTGTGAGAAATTCCACCTAGAACATAGATTATCCAGTACATATCACCCCCAGAGTCAAGGTGTTCTCGAAAGATTTCAACAGAACATGAAGCAGATGTTGCGGACTGTTGGCGAAGACCTCGCACCGTTAGATAAAAGCACACCATGATCAGGAATTTCGGGTGCAGTTACGACATTTTAAACCAGGTGATCTTGTTCTTGTTTTAAAAACTAGACAGGAGGCTGCCATAGAGCATCAATTTGATGGTCCATTTGAAATTTGTGTAAATGCTCAGACTTAAAGTCAAGTCTGCAGGACCCTTCCAAGATTCTAGTCGTACACATAAATCGCTTGAAGGCATTTAAAGGCTCCAGACACTGACATGTGTAGTGCAGGACACAGTCACCCCTGAGAACCATATATGTAGACATATCTAATCCTACCTTTTTTCATTCTAGTTTTGAGGCGATGTTGAGACATTTGGATGAGAAACAGGAAGAAATGAGGATCTTATTAAGCCAGTACGAAAATTTGTTCAGGGACATGCCTACCCAAACCCATGAATTAAGCCACGATATAAGGCTAACCGACACTCCCGATTCGTATGCATCCATATCGTGTATCACCAGAAAAAAGGGATATTATTAGGAAGTGTAGTTCGTTCTAGAGCATGGACTGGTAAAGCCTAAAAAGTCTTTGTGTTCCCCTTGCTTACTAGTCCCTAAACCAGGCGGGAAGAGGCGCCTTTGTACGGATTATAGGCAGTTAAATAAGAAAACTGTAGTTGATTCCATTACCTTTGCTCGAGAATTGTATCTACCAGATTGGTCAATATAAACCCTTTGATATTTCTGAATAGGATGAAGGTGCATACTCTGAAAATTTTAAGGTATTCATTGTATGTATGTACAATGTCGTAAGTTCTGGCTGACGCCTTATCCAGGTGTTTTCCTAGAGGAAACCCTACATTTGAAAAATCCACCCTAAAATTTCCGGCTTTAATTTGAGGATATATTGTAATGGTTAAATTACCTATACATTAGTGCATTTGTGTACTGTGCTATTGAGGCAGTAGTTGGTGCATGCACTACATGGGGTGCAGCATATGTGTAATGGTTTTCTTGTAGCACATACCTATGTTCATAAATTTCTTTTGCTGTCCGTGGCAGAAGAATGTGTACACCTCGTCTCGTTGTACCCATTTTCTTGCGATGGAGGGATGTTATGACTCCACATACGTCATGTAAATATTGGTGTTTGTGTATGTGGAGGTCATAAAAGCTCAGTCACTTATTTTTCCGTTAGCTTAATCTTTTAGAAAGATTATTGTACAGAATAACATAAGTTTAGGTTCATACACATACTGAAGGTATGTATATACGGTTAGTAAGTCATAAGCGGTGACCGCGTAACTCCTGGAACTCCTCCATTGTCTCCCTCTCCCCCCTACCCAACCACTTGGGCTGGACGGTAGAGCGACGGTCTCGCTTCATGCAGGTCGGCGTTCAATCCCCGACCGTCCAAGTGATTGGGGCACCATTCCTTCCCTCCCGTCCCATCCCAAATCCTTATCCTGACCCTTTACCTGTGCTATATTGTCTTAATGGCTTGGCGCTTTCCCTTGATAATTCCTTCCTTCCTTCCCTCTTCCCCCTGACCCTTGGTAAACTTCTCCAGCAGGTGTACCAACTGTATATAAAAAAGGACTTCCCTATGTATTCACACATTGACGCATATGCTTGAAGTACCTTGAGGTTTTGTATATATATATTTGATTATGTATAGCTGTATGGACTTCTTGTAAATATGCCCACTCTGTTATTGGTGGAACGAAGAGTGGAATGACTCGCCATGTTGGCAACTGTCATTCTCGGCCGTCCAGGCCACTGGCAAGTCACTACTACTATGATTTGCCCGAGGCAGACGTCATACGTCTAGTCCTCTGGTTGTATAGTATATTATCTTATAATGTGCATTTATTTCTTAATGTTGAGTTTCCGAGAGTAATGCCATGTAAACGGATCAGGCTAACTGAAGGTGCATAGGTCAGTAGCATAATCAGTAGGTCAGATGGTAGGTGATTGTGGGTACTTATGGATTATGGAGTATTGTTATAGTGTTAAAGAATGAGATCGATTCCTTTGCCCACCTGTAAGCGTCACCCTTCCCATCTGTTGTGTAGTATAGTGTACCACTGCGCCGGGTTGGAGCCTGGTGTAAGCTATGCCTATGTATTACCCGTTACTCATATGATAGCCCATTCAATATTGATTTGTTACCGAGTTGTTAACTGATGTGTAGGTTAACTGATTTAATAATTGACGAAGTGTGACACTAAATTGATTTCCGATTTGCTAATTGAGTGACAACTGATTTATGTGACTAGTCGAGGCATGTGTTGAAGCTCTCTCCTTTCTGATGAAAGTATCAGCTTTAGTGCATCAGTTATGTATATATTAGTTCTACGGTGACCTAATTAAAGGTTGTAACCAGCCTTTTTATTAATTCCCCTGGACTCTTGAGTGAAATTTGCCAGGCTTTGACTGACCAGCGATGCTGGGTTCATGAGGTCATGACAGATGGCCACGTAGCTGCAAGTGCTCAGCCTCCCAAAACTGTGTCCGACGTATATTCAGCTTGCTAGGTTTTGCCACGGTACTTTCCCCTCACGCTAAAACTTTCATCTTGTCAGTCTCCCCCCTAACCCCAGCTGAAGCATCACCCTCTTGGGTATTTTTATTTGTATACATTTGACTGGACTGGTGGGATTGAAGACAAACAGAAGTATGGATGGAGACGGGGGGAGGGGACAACGATTGGAATGATTGGAACACCACAACTAAATGTTCAAATAATGGGCCAGAAGAATTGTTTACCACTCAAGTGGTTAACGCATAGAGTACTTTAGACTATACCCGTTAGAGGATCACCGCTTCAAGGTATAATGTTAAACTATTAAGATTATTAGGTGTTCCCTTTACCTATTGTACTTATGTGGGAATATGTATTTACTACATAATGACCAACTACGACTTGAAAGAAGTTTTTCCAAGTAACTTTAATTCCACAATACCTGCAGTAGCATTACAAAAGACCAATTTCTTGTGTCTGGTTGACCATACCTGCAGTGCCGATGTACTGATGCACCCTCGTACATACCTGTAATTATACATTAAATGCATCAAAATACTAAATTGATCAAAATACTAAACTGAACATCTATATGTAAAGTTTGAGAAACATCCCACAAGACAATCTATCAGGTCAGAATTTGGTTCATCTATAAAGCTGACTTACCACAGAATGGCAAAACTCAACCTCAGACTTGACTCATTCACAGCTCGTTCTCAACACAATGACCAAGTGGTCGTTAACCTGACAGCCAAACATGAACGTTCTCAACACAATGACCAAGTGGTCGTTAACCCGACAGCCAAACATGAACGTTCTCATCACAATGACCAAGTGGTCGTTAACCCGACAGCCAAACATGAACGTTCTCATCACAATGACCAAGTGGTCGTTAACCCGACAGCCAAACATGAACGTTCTCATCACAATGACCAAGTGGTCGTTAACCCGACAGCCAAACATGAACGTTCTCAACACAATGACCAAGTGGTCGTTAACCCGACAGCCAAACATGAACGTTCTCAACACAATGACCAAGTGGTCGTTAACCCGACAGCCAAACATGAACGTTCTCAACACAATGACCAAGTGGTCGTTAACCCGACAGCCAAACATGAACGTTCTCAACACAATGACCAAGTGGTCGTTAACCCGACAGCCAAACATGAACGTTCTCAACACAATGACCAAGTGGTCGTTAACCCGACAGCCAAACATGAACGTTCTCAACACAATGACCAAGTGGTCGTTAACCCGACAGCCAAACATGAACGTTCTCATCACAATGACCAAGTGGTCGTTAACCCGACAGCCAAACATGAACGTTCTCAACACAATGGCCAAGTGGTCGTTAACCCGACAGCCAAACATGAACGTTCTCATCACAATGACCAAGTGGTCGTTAACCCGACAGCCAAACATGAACGTGAAGAACGCTTCACATTTAACTTGTCTTCAGTCTATGCTCGTCCGTACACTGACCCACAACAGTTCATACATTTTAACACTATTTAAAATAGTTTTTTGATATGCGACCTATTATATTATTATTTATTAGGCGAGGGAGACAGGTTGTAATACACTCACGTGCAATAATTTCATTCAACAATAATCAAAGACCTATACACAATATAAATATAGATTACTATTTACTTATATTGGACACAATATAGTACTTGGTTACACTGAACGTTAATGTTAATTAAGGCGTCTCTGGGGTTGGCGGCAGCGTGGACGACACCGACTCAGGATGGTTAGTTTCATTCACATAGGATGGGCGGGGGGGGGGGGGGATGATGTGTGACGCTTGCTAAGGTCTTTGGTCCGTATTTCAAAGATTGAAATCAGATTGTTCACAAGAAACGCTTTATAACTGCTAGAATTTACCTACTAAAATTTTGCATTTTTTTCCGACCTGCATTTGGTCGAATGGGCAATTTCACTATGAAGTTGACACTCGAGCTGTCGTGGAACTGTTAATCACATAGCAGTCGTTTTAGAATTTAATCTTGCTTTAATAAGTTTACTCAAAAGTTTTAAGATAGGTAAAAGTCTTAATAGACAAAGGTATATTACTCAATATAATTATCTTAACTAATGAGTAAACCATAGCTAATAAACTTATTTAAATTAAAGCCTTAAATTAACATCTTGCAACTATGCTTATTTAGACGATCAGCAAATAAAGACTATTCTACCAACAGAATACAATGTGATAAAATAACTAATCATCTAGAGTAACTTGCCTGTAAGTCTGGCGCAGGTAACCTCATGCACAGGACTGTCCAGGTGACTAATTTAGTAAAACCAATGAGGCGGACGGTGAGCAGCACCTCTCCCCACGCCGGCCCGCGCCACACTGCCCGCCGCGCCTCTTGACTAGCTTGGCCTGATGGGTCAACTACCTGTGACGTCATTCACCTCACCTGACATGAGGCCGTCTCTCACAAATATTTCACAAGTCACTTCAACAATATTAATATAGAGTTTATTTCTATTAATGTGAAGTATGAGCAAGTGTGAGTATGTATTAAAAGTACATACTTCACTACTGGACATTAAACCCACTACCACACCCACCTAGTAGTTTGGAAGCTCCATAACGTCTTCTGTAACTGTTATGTTGGGGGTCTAGGCCAGGGGCCAGGTACAGTAACCGGTTACGGTGTTCAGCGTCGTGTGTGTGTGTGTGTTGGGGGTCTTGGCCAGGGGCCAGGTACAGTAACCGGTTACGGTGTTCAGCGTCCTGTGTGTGTGTGTGTTGGGGGTCTAGGCCAGGGGCCAGGTACAGTAACCGGTTATGGTGTTCAGCGTCCTGTGTGTGTGTGTGTTGGGGGTCTAGGCCAGGGGCCAGGTACAGCAACCGGTTACGGTGTTCAGCGTCCTGTGTGTGTGTGTGTTGGAGGTCTAGGCCAGGGGCCAGGTACAGTAACCGGTTATGGTGTTCAGCGTCCTGTGTGTGTGTGTGCGTGTTGGGGGTCTAGGCCGGGGGCCAGGTACAGTAACCGGTTACGGTGTTCAGCGTATTGTGTGTGTGTGTTGGGGGTCTAGGCCAGGAGCCAGGTACAGTAACCGGTTACGGTGTTCAGCGTCCTGTGTGTGTGTGTTGGGGGTCTAGGCCAGGAGCCAGGTACAGTAACCGGTTATGGTGTTCAGCGTCCTGTGTGTGTGTGTGTGTTGGGGGTCTAGGCCAGGAGCCAGGTACAGTAACCGGTTATGGTGTTCAGCGTCCTGTGTGTGTGTGTTGGGGGTCTAGGCCAGGAGCCAGGTACAGTAACCGGTTATGGTGTTCAGCGTCCTGTGTGTGTGTGTTGGGGGTCTAGGCCAGGGACCAGGTACAGTAACCGGTTACGGTGTTCAGCGTCCTGTGTGTGTGTGTGTTGGGGGTCTAGGCCAGGGACCAGGTACAGTAACCGGTTACGGTGTTCAGCGTCCTGTGTGTGTGTTGGGGGTCTAGGCCAGGGGCCAGGTACAGTAACCGGTTACGGTGTTCAGCGTCCTGTGTGTGTGTGTGTGTTGGGGGTCTAGGCCAGGGACCAGGTACAGTAACCGGTTATGGTGTTCAGCGTCCTGTGTGTGTGTGTGTTGGGGGTCTAGGCCAGGGGCCAGGTACAGTAACCGGTTACGGTGTTCAGCGTCCTGTGTGTGTGTTGGGGGTCTAGGCCAGGGACCAGGTACAGTAACCGGTTACGGTGTTCAGCGTCCTGTGTGTGTGTGTTGGGGTCTAGGCCAGGGGCCAGGTACAGTAACCGGTTACGGTGTTCAGCGTCCTGTGTGTGTGTGTTGGGGGTCTAGGCCAGGGGCCAGGTACAGTAACCGGTTACGGTGTTCAGCGTCCTGTGTGTGTGTGTTGGGGGTCTCGGCCAGGGGCCAGGTACAGTAACCGGTTACGGTGTTCAGCGTCGTGTCTGTGTATATACTACTGTGTACCTGTAGGGTCGAACTCTTAACTCTTGGACCCCGCCTTTCTTATCGTCGATTGTCTAATTACCGAATCAAGACCCATTTTTCCTATCATATCATCTACGTGTTTCCATCACACACACACACACATTCCCAGGATACAGGCCACAGTAGTTGTTTAACTCCCAGGTACCTATTTACTGCTACGTGAACAAATCATCAGATGAAAGAAATTCTGCCCATTTGTTTCTGCTTCGATCGGGAATCGAATCCGGGTCCTTTGAACTACGACCCTAGAGTGCTGCCCACTTGGTTGCTAGGACGCCCGCCTCATTCCAGGAGGCCTGGTCGATGACCGGGCCGCGGGGACGATAAGCTCCGGAAGCACCTCAAGGTATCCTCAAGGTGGGTGTATGTGTTTGTGCGAACTCTCCTAGATGTACTCACCAAAATGTGCCTGCAGGGTCAAGCTAGGCTCCTAGCCACCTCCCCCCCTCCCCACGCCTTTTAAACGTTCTAAGATTAATGCAATGTCTTCTTTCCCCCTCATTTATCATATTTCCATTTAAAACTTTGATTCGATTTATCTTCAACGTCTTTACGTCTAACCAGTTGCACTTATTGACAGCTCTGAGACTGAAAAAAGGTCTTTCTGACGTCCCTGTGACTCATTTGCGTCTGTAATTTCCTTCTTTGACCCCCCGTTCTGCTGTTCCTAGCTTTCAACAATATTGCTTTGTCTACCTTGTCCATTTTCATTAGAATCTTATATATTGCTATCAGTTCCCCCCTCATCTCTCCTTTCCTCCAGTGTGGTAAGGTCCAGTTCTCTCAGTCTTATTTTATAGCTTAAACTCTTCAGCTCAGGAACAAGTCTCGTTGCATATCTTTGGACCTTTTCTAGTTTCTTCTTGTCCTTTTACAGGTAAGAGTTCCATGCCGGGGATGCATATTCATGTGTGGCTCTCACCTTCGCTGTATATACGTATCGGAAAGCCCTCGTGTTTAAATTTCTGAAGGATACTCGGATGTTGGCCAGTATGCCATTATGAAGCTGTTATTCTGCTAATGTGGGCATCTGACATCACAAATGGGGTTATGTCCACTACTAGGACTTTCTTCCTTTCTCATGTAAGAATCAGTTTTCCCTTTTTTTCCTATACTTTTGTACTGGTTTTAGTGTGCCTGTTCCAATCCTCATAACTTTGCATTTGGCCATGCTTAGCTCTAGCAGCCAGTTTTTTCTGAAATATTTTAAGTGTGTCCAAATCTGATTAAGTGCCTCACAATCTGCTACTGTCCTGAGACTTCTCAAACTTTGCATCATCTGTAAATACTGATATGATGGCACCAATTTCCTGTCAGGTGATTGACAAATTCGAAACAGTATGGGACCTATAAGCGACCCTTGTAGTACTCCACTTATAACCTCTCTCACCCCTCTGCTTCCTTCTTGAGAGAGAATCACTGACCCAAATCAGCATTAGAGATACCTAAACAAACTGCCCCTGGTGAGGACGGTATAACTTTTAACACCTTGAACTTACTGAATGATGTCCTTAGCCACCCTCTGATTGACCTCTATTAAATGAGCCTCTCACAAAGTATCTTGCCAAAGAAATGGTCACAAAGTCTCATAGAACCAATTCCTATACGTAACTCTCAAAATTCAGACCCATTTCCCTTACATCTTGCATTTGTAAAGTCTTGTCTTGGAGTTCTCTGTCGAGTCATTTTTCAGGTCAAAGAAAAATTGGCTCCTAACCTATATGGGTTTATGCCCAAGTGTTGTACACAACCATGTTTTGCTGAATATTTTGTACACTCCCAGGATAGGACACAGGCAGCCTTTATTGACCTAAACTCGGCTTTCGATGTAGCAAATGGCGAAATAATATTAGAGAAACTTACTGAATTTGGAATCGAAGGTAATCTTCTGAATTGGATAAAGAGCTACCTATCCAACAAGCGTGCTAGTGTCCTATTTAAAGGAGTTAAAAGTACAGGAACGGAGCATTCGAACTAGGCACACCTCAAGGTTGTGTCCTAAGCCCTATGCTCTTTAATATACTTATGCGCAAACTTATTCATGATATGCCTGTACAATCTACTGAAACTGTTATATGTTATGCTGATGATATTTGTATTATGGCAAACAGTAAAGACTACAGACTACAAACATTACTTGATGTATTTTCCAAGAAAGTAGTAGAATGTGGCCTCATAAAATCTGTTGATAATACAAGAGCTCTCTTTTCCCATTCTCTTCATGTTAACTATACTATTAATGGAGTGCCCGTGGAGACTTTTGAGTCTTAGATTTTTTAGAATCGAGGTTACTGATACAAATATCATCAGCAACCTTCGCAAAAACTTGTTGGGCGACTTAAACCTCTCAAAACTCTGAGTTAAGGATTTGGCATTAACATAAGATATGCTCGTAGTTTATATGTTGCCTTTAAACGATCTGTTGTTGATTATTATGCCTTGCATCTTCTTAATTTGACACCTAAACAACTACAAGGCCTAGATGTAGTACAAAAAAATGCCATATGCATCATCCTGGGTTGTCCTAGAACTGTCAGAATTGTTAACATGAGAACGGAACTAAGATTACCTTCTATTTACGAGAGAATAGTTCAACATAAAACTATGTTTTGTGCCAAAACTTTGAAAAATAATGGTTCCCCCAACTCTATTCAAATTAAATTGAGATCCATTCTAAACAATTCTGACTGTTCAATCACTCTACCGCAAAAAGCGCCTTACAGTGTGTGGCTCAGTTGTTGTGCCAATAATCTTATGAAACTGAATGTCTCTTTGTCTTGATAAAACTGTTCACTATATTCCCCATAGGAAAGATGTGTAGGTCTTTATACATTATACACCCATCAGTGTAAAACAAATGTATAACACAAACTATGAGATGTATAACACTAGAAACTATTGACAGTCATCTTCAAAATCTCAAACCAACTGAATCCTATACCTTTACTGATGGATCTGTGCAATTAGGCACCCGTAGAACAGGTTGTGCATGTGCAGTATATAAAGGGAATGAAATGATCATGCCTAGTACACAGAGATTGAACGACTGGGAAAGCATGACAGACTGAGCTATTGGGTATTTATCTAGCTACTAAATACGTTAAGCTCCATGGGGGGTGAGGTGATATTTTGTGACTAAAAGTGCTCTGCAGTCTTTAAATAACCCATCACAATTTATGCTTGTAATATTAAATGGAAAGTAATTTTTGCCAATGATAATAACCATTGTATAAAATTTGTGTGGATCCCATCCCATGATGGAATTGGAAAATATGACTTCGTATATCAGTTGGCCAATAAGGATTGCAGGAAAGAAAACACTGATTGTGACTTTGCATTATCTAATGAATTTATTAGAAACATAGAAATTAAAGAAATTACTTCAGGTTTAGTAGAACTAAGACATGGCCAGAGAACTGAAAGCTGCAGTATTAAAAGCTATGACAACTTGTGTAATAATAGGTATTTGTATGATCAGCACAGTAGCCGGACCAGGCAATATGATGTAGTCATTGCGTGAATTCGCCTTGGGTATAGGAACATCTGGCAGGTTAGTGAGGCTGAGCCACTACCCAAATGTTCAGATTGTAAACTCCATGACAAACCTTTAATGCATTCACTAGAACACTATATTGTTGAATGTGAAACCGTAAAAGATTTTAGACCTCCTGGCCTATTGTACCACCAAATGTGTTACTGTTTCATTGAATCTGGAGTACTGGACGACATCCTAACAATTTATCCAAACGGCCTATTGACATAGCTCGAGTGCAGGGGGAAGTTGTGTAAAATCCTGGTTTGTGCCTCGGAGAGGTTGCGGGATTCAGTAAGTTCAGTAGAACTTCGGTTTCAACTCTTTTACCCTGTCGTAGCTCAGTCGATTAAGGCAGTGTCTGGGATGCTCCCGGACGCAGGTTCAAATCCTCGTCACGGCCCTTGTGGATTTGTTTAATTTATCCAAAATTCGTTTGTCCATTTGAAAGAAATAAGAACAATTTTATTTATATTAATCTTAAGCTGCATCTCTTATGAACCCATCCCTGCCCTTATGTGGCAGTGACCAATAGAAAGTTGTATTTACATATTCGTACATTGAAACATTGATTGTAACCATGATACATGGGCTTCAACCTACTGTTCCGACCAATTGCCATGTGTATGATCCTCTGTCCTGTGTGACAGTGAATACCAGCATTATCCTCACTCCAATAAGACTTAATCGAATTCCTCAGATTAGGCAAAATTGTAATTAAATTTTGTTAATAAAGATGTTAATAATAATAAATCTCTGACCCACCTAAGGACTTTTCCTAAGGTGGAAAAAGTCTACCTACACCACACAACTCCCGACCCCTTCATAGGTTCGGACCACATTCCTGTCTCTCTGTATCCCAAAAAACTCTATCGTCATTCAAGGCCTCCCACGTTTACCATACAGCAGAGCTGACTGGGCAGCATTCACAGAGCGTGCAAGAGACAGACCTAACATTCACATATGATGGAAAGACACCCGGAGGTCATTGACACCCAACTACACCTTAGACAAGACAGTTACACATGCGTCGGCTTCAACAAACACTGCTCATCACCCACAGAAGATACTCTTTTACCCCTTCCATGCGATCCAAGAGACGTATCACACGCTACCAAAACAGATTCATACAAAACCAGCACAGACATGGCCACGTACTTTTCGGCCTCACTATACTCTGCAATCACATACTCATTAGCCTGGTCGATGATCACCTCTTGCCCTTGACATGCCTAGTAATAATGGCAAAACAGCACAAAAACAAACTCTGAAGAATTTTTGTAACTTCATTTAAAAAGTCAATAAACGCAAGTACACCACTTTCAAACACATTTACTCACAACGACAGAAACTTCATGAACCAGGCAGTCATCCAGGTTTTCCAGCAACACTGTTAGACAATCTTTCACCCACAGCCAACAGCACTTCGAAACATTACGGTTAACAACGTGGATTACCAGACACGCAGACCGCAGACCAGACAACGTCGGAAGATTGGTGCGCGGCCAGAAATGGAGACGGACGTATGGAGCTTGCGGGCATGCTTTGGTGGCCTGCCCGTTTGGAGTGAGTCTTACAAGATGGGTACGCGTTTGCCTCCCCTGAAGAGATCCACTTCGGCTGGTTTAGAGTTTTCTCTGCCAGTGGACCACACGCTGGTTGGTCTAGCTTTGGTGGACGTGCTCCATGTCAAGTTGGCCGATCTGATTGGTGTGTAGCTTCTTCAGGATCGTTAAGAGGTGGCTAAATTTCACCATCAAGTTGTGTTTCAAGAGTTCCTCGATCGGTGTGAGAGGCGTTATTTCCCTCTGCCTGATGGGGGGTGACTGAGTTACATGGCGGTGCATGGAGCGCCGTTTGAATTGTTGGATGAGCTGTTGACCAGGCGGTTTGAGAAAGTGCTGAGTGTCCGGTGAGACAAGGTCACAACCGCCCACTGTGCGGGGATGCTTGATGACACCAGGACTTTGACGTTGTCCCGGGCGTGAAGTGTTCCTTCTTCGTTGTCCCTGATAGGGTTTACAATTGGATGTTTGTAAAGAAGTCAGCCCCGTCCATGTTATCGTTGTGGTCAGTAAGGTCACCTGGCGGCTGCAGTGCGTCGTGGTCGCGGCTGACCGTGTGCATATATTCAAGAAGGGGATTTTCCAGCTCTGCTGACACAGGACGAGTTGGTGGGGGTGGTTGCTGGGGATGTTGTTCTACCTCCTGTTATGATCCCAGGTAGCTGAAAAACGAGTCTCCCTTGAGAATTATTCTGCAAGACCTGACCTAAATAAGAGGTCAAAGAAGTATAGACGTAAAATAATTGGTTAGATTTGATAAATAGTTTAAGAGTATGGGCAGTGATCAAGAATATAAGTAAATGACTTGACATGAGATGTGGAGAGTTTGCTGGAGGTGTGAGGCTCGCTTGAAAGAGCTTGAGCTCACTTGAGCACCAGACATCGTGAGGGGAAGTTGCGCTCCGTTGAGCTCCTGTCAGGGAGGAACCCCCAGTTCCCCTTCAAGAGGAAGGAAGTGTGCAGACGTTTCAGCTGTGGAATCGAGCTGGGAACGTGTGGTCTCAAGTCCCGGACGGCAGGGAGAGTTGTGAAGCCGCCCAGTGTTGGGTATCTGGGGCTTGAACTCAGAAAATAAATTGTTTAATTGTTATATTAAAATTAATCGAAGGACCACCCGCTTTTGAGAAAAGAGGGAAAACAAATAAAATTGATCATTAGAATGACACCAGAGAACCAGTGTCTATGGAAAAACATTCAATGGATATTCACTTGAAAATAATGAAGACTGTAATTATTAATTAAAGTCAAAGCCTCAAATATCAACATTGGGGGGTTATTTCTAGAAATTCATATATATCTAGGAACCAGTGTGGTTCGTCACTAGTTCATTATGCATTGTTATGGTAAATCTAACTACAACATATGTAAATATATAGTAATCAAATTGTATTAATTTCAGATACATTATAGAAGCAATAATTAAATTGAATAAATTTATAAGAAAAAATGGGTCTTAGCTGTAAGACGATTTGTAACGCCAGTTCATCACTCGTCCTCGTGATCACAGAATCCCCATAGATAAATGACTCGAGGTAAATAACACGATGGATGACAATCTTGCTGGTGTCTCAAATACACGCTGTAATACAAGAAATATAAAGTAGCAATTGACTAGGCTACAAAATTGTGCTCATATATTCATGAACTGAACTGAGTGATAAATATTACTAACGTTTGGTTGTGATTATATATTCTTCCTAACGACAAACTACTCACTAAGGCTCTAAACTACTCAAATGCATTCGATTAGATAGAAAAAACCTGTGAGCGTAACCGAGTACTAAGGTTTGCCGAGAGGAGCGTCTGCTGGACTCAGTGTTCACTGCTGTGTGCACTTATTCACGGCCCGGGTGGTAATTGTAGACGCTGGGTTCACTATTGAGGCACTAGAGAACACTGGCAAGTAAATTCCACTTATTAATTGAGTGTCGACGTAATTCTTATCGACAAGAATTCTCAATTAATGCCACGTGCCTCACCACGCTGTCTCGTGTGCGTGCTTTGTTGTTGTCGTAATGGCGTAATGGCGTCTCCCTCTCCCCGCTCTCGCATTCACCACGGAAATTAGTAAACACAAACTATTCTTTCCCGCGTAATTATGGAGGAAAAATGCGATAATATGAACTGGGTTGAAATTATAGGGAATTAATAATTATAATATTTTCGATAAACGATTTCTAGTGAGAAATGGAGATAATATTTATACTTCTCCAGAGCATTCAAACGTAACAGAATAAAAACTGTTACTGAATAATTTCAATTAATAACTCTTGATTTACATTATCAGGAGTAATATTATCAGCAATATGCTCAGATTAATTTATAAACACTACGGTTAGTGGTGTTAAGAGCTACTGCAAATGTAAGTTAATATTAATTTATCATAAGATAATAATGGATGATAAGTGTTGGAAATTTCCAACACCCTTACTCTTCTGTCTTCCAGTGTCGTAAGTTGCATTTCCCGCAGCCTTTCCTCATAACTCATGCCTCTTAGTTCTTGGACTTGTCTAGTAGCATACCTTTGGACTTTTTCCAGCTTCGTCTTGTGCTTGAAAAGGTATGGGCTCCATGCTGGGGCCGCGTACTCCAGGATTGGTCTTACATATATGGTGTACAAGATTCTGAATGATTCCTTACACAGATTCCTGAACGCCGTTCTTATGTTAGCCAGCCTCGCATATGCCGCAGACGTTACTCTTTTTATGTGGGCATCAGGAGACAGGTTTGGTGTGATATCAACTCCTAGATCTTTCTCTCTGTCTGTTTCATTAAGTACTTCATCACCTATTCTGTATCCTGTGTCTGGCCTCCTTTTTCCACTGCCTAGTTTCATTACTTTGCATTTACTTGGGTTGAACTTCAACAGCTATTTGTTGGACCATTCACTCAGTCTATCTAGGTCATCTTGTAGCCTCCTACTATCATCCTCTGTTTCAATCCTCCTCATAATTTTTGCATCGTCGGCAAACATTGAGAGGAACGAATCTATACCCTCTGGGAGATCATTTACATATACCAGAAACAGTATAGGTCCAAGGACTGACCCCTGCGGGACTCCACTTGTAACGTCTCGCCAATCTGAGACTTCACCCCTCACACAGACTCGTTGTCTCCTGTTGCTTAGGTACTCCTCTATCCACCGGAGTACCATCCCTTTCACTCCAGCCTGCATCTCCAACTTTCGCACTAGCCTCTTGTGTGGCACTGTATCAAAAGCTTTCTGACAATCCAAAAATATGCAGTCTGCCCACCCTTCTCTTTCTTGCCTTATTTTTGTTGCCTGGTCGTAGAATTCAAGTAACCCTGTGAGGCAGGACCTGCCATCCCTGAACCCATGTTGATGCTGTGTTACAAAGTTCCTTCGCTCCAGATGCTCCATTAGTTTTTTTCGCACAATCTTCTCCATCAGCTTGCATGGTATGCATGTTAGGGACACTGGCCTGTAGTTCAGTGCCTCCTGTCTATCCCCTTTCTTGTATATCGGGACTACGTTAGCTGCTTTCCAAATATCTGGCAGTTCCCTGTTGCCAGTGGTTTGTTATACACTATGGAGAGTGGTAGGCACAGTTCTCTTGCTCCTTCCTTTAGAACCCATGGGGAGATTCCATCTGGGCCTATAGCCTTTGTCACATCCAACTCTAGTAAACACTTCCATACTTCCCCGCTGGTAATTTTCCCGCTTCCCCGTGTGTGTGTGTGTGTGTGTGTGTGTGTGTGTGTGTACTCACCTATACTCACCTATATGTGTCTGCAGGATCGAGCATTGACTCTTGGATCCCGCCTTTCGAGCATCAGTTGTTTACAGCAATGACTCCTATCCCATTTCCCTATCATACCTGGTTTTAAAATTATGAATAGTATTGGCTTCCACAACCTGTTCCTTAAGTGCATTCCATTTTCCCACTACTCTCACGCTAAAAGAAAACTTCCTAACATCTCTGTGACTCATCTGAGTTTCTAACTTCCATCCATGTCCCCTCGTTCTGTTACTATTCCGTGTGAACATTTCGTCTATGTCCACTCTGTCAATCCCTCTGAGTATTTTATACGTTCCTATCATGTCCCCCCTCTCCCTTCTTCTTTCTAGTGTCGTAAGGCATAGTTCCCCCAGGCGCTCCTCATACCCCATCCCTCGTAGCTCTGGGACGAGTCTCGTTGCAAACCTCTGAACCTTTTCCAGTTTCATTATGTGCTTCTTTAGATGGGGACTCCATGATGAGGCGGCATACTCTAAGACTGGCCTCACGTAGGCAGTGTAAAGAGCCCTAAATGCTCCTTACTGTGTGTGTGTGTGTGTGTGTGTGTTGGTGTGTGTGTGTGTGTGTATGTGT
>WNGS01139260.1:0-11081 GCA_020271785.1 Procambarus virginalis
AGAAACAGGCAGATAACAGTAGGGCGCTCCAGTGGATAAGGGAGTACCTAAGCAATAGGAAGCAGAGAGTTACAGTGAGGGGTGAGACATCAGACGGCGTGAAGTCACCAGTGAAGTCCCACATGGCTCCTGTACTTGGCCATATCCTGTTTCTGATATCGTAAATCGATCTCCCAGAGGGTATAGACTCATTCCTTCAATGTTTCTGAGAAACGCCAAAAATTATGAGAAATTTAAGACAGAGGAGAGCAGCTTGAGACTCATCAAGAAGACCTGGACAAGCTGCAGGAATGGTCGAACAAATGCCGCTGTTAGAGTTTAACCCAAGCAATGTAATGTAATGAAGATAGGGTAGGTGAAAGCGAGGAGACCAGATAAATGGTATCATTTGGGAGATGCAAATACTTCAAGAGTCAAGAGAGAGAAGACCGGGGGGTTGATATCACGCCAGTACCTGTCCCTGAAGCTCATATCAAGATGATAACATGCACAGCATATGCCAGGTTGGCTACATAAGAACGGCCTTTATAGAAACTTGTGTAAGGCAATCTTTCAGAACATTATATACCAAATATGTCAGACCAATCCTGGAGTATCGCGGCTCCAGCAATGGAGTCCCTATCTATCAAGCATAAGACTACATCATGGAGAAGGTTCAAATGGTCTGCCACCAGACTAAGTACCCGAGCTGAGAGGATGGAGCTACGAGGAGCGACTGCAGGAAGTTAAACCTCACTTCGTTGGAAGACAAAGAGTTAGGGGTGACATGATAACCACATCAAGTATTCTCAGGGGAATCGACAGGGTATGACAAGACAGGCTGTTTAACACAAGGGGCACACGCACTAGGGCACAGGTGGAAACTGAGTGCCCAAATGAGCCACAGAGATATTAGAAAGAACTTTTTTAGTGTCAGAGTGGTTGGTTGACAAATGGAATGCATTCAGGAAGCGATGTGGTGGAGGCTGACTCCATACACAGTTTCAAGTGTAGATATGATAGAGCCCAATAGGCTCAGGAAACTGTACACCTGTTGATTGACGGTTGAGAGGCGGGACCAAAGAGCCAGAGCTCAACCCCCGCAAGCACAACTAGGTGAGTACTAGGTGAGTACACACACACACACACACACAGGTGGACATAGGGGATACAAGTGGAAATTGAGTGCCCAAATGAGCCATAGAGACGTTAAAAAGAATTTGTTCAATGTCAGAGTAGTAGACAAATGGAATGCATTAGTAAGTGATGTGGTGGAGGCTGACTCCATACACAACTTTAAGTGTAGATATGATAGAGCCCAGTAGGCTCATGAACCTGTACAACAGTTGATTGACAGTTGAGAGGCGGGACCAAAGAGCCAGAGCTTAACCCCCGCAAGCACAATTAGGTGAGCAATTAGGTGAGTACACACACACACAGGAATCGGCCCGTAGCAGCTGTCTAACTCCCAGGTATCTATTATTTACTGCTAGGTGAACAGGGCATCAGGGTGAAAGAAACTCTACCCATTTATTTCCGCCTCCGGTGGGAATCGATCCCCGGACCATAGTGCTACGAATCCCTAGCGTTGTCCACTTAGCCGTCAGGCCCCTAAATCTGTTATCCACCTGTCATGCAGGGATTTTGGGGGGGGGGGTTCTGCACAAAGTACAACCCACATTCACAAGAAGGGAACCCGGATGTAATTGGACTCACGGAAACAAAACTCAGGAATCATAACGAATGCGGCGTTTCCCAAGACTACACTATAATAAGGAGAGGGAAGGAAGGGGAGGAGACAGAGTGGCCCTACTGATAAGAAAGGAAAAGAGTTTTGAGAAGATCAACCAGGTAAGATGGTAATCCCAGGATGCGAGGGGGTTCAAAATTACATTACAGGCACCATGACGATGGGAGGACCAAGAGTAGCAGTGATATACATAACCTCCACCAAACGACAGAAGACCCAGGCAAGAGTATGGCAAAAACAACATGGTAGTCAACACTATTATTGAAAGAGACTGCTGCCTGTAGAAATAGAACCCATCTGCTCATCATGGGGGACTTCAATCACGATAAGATAGATTTTTAAGTCAGCATGTCAGGGGGACCCACAAGAATGAGAGGCAACGATGAACCAGCTAAACTCGACCTAGTCTTCACTCTGAATGACTCCGACATAACCGTGGACATCTTCAAGAGAAAACAAGATAGTTTTCTTCAAGGAGTGCCAGACCAACCGGGCTGTGGTGGGTATGTGGGCCTGCGGGCCGCTGTAAGCAACAGCCTAGTGGACCAAACTCTCACAAGTCAAGCCTGGCCTCGGGACAGGCTTGAGGAATAGAAGAGCTCCAGAACCCCATCAAGCAGGTATAAGGGAAATCGGCTTCGAAGCCCCCGTGTGAATGAACGATCACAGTGTACTAATGTTCGAGTATCTGGTCGAAAAACGGTTAATGTACTCGAGGAAGGGCCCAGAAAACAAAAGGCTGGCATTCCGAAGGGGAAACTACGAGGAGATAAGAAAATTCCAAACAGATATAACTTGGGAAACTCAGAGGAAAGACGACCCAAGACATGATGGACTTCATCATACAGAAGTGTATGGAGGCAGCAGACAAGTTCATCCCAGTCAAAAAGGAAAGAAATGAAATACCTGGTTGATGGGGTTCTGGGAGTTCTTCTACTCCCCAAGCCCGGCCCGAGGTCAGGCTTGACTTGTGAGAGTTTGGTCCACTAGGCTGTTGCTTGGAGCGGCCCGCAGGCCCACATACCCACCACAGCCCGGCTGGTCCGGCACTCCTTGGAGGAATAAATCTAGTTTCCTCTTGAAGATGTCCACGGTTGTTCCGGCAATATTTCTTATGCTTGCTGGGAGGACGTTGAACAACCGCGGACCTCTGATGTTTATACAGTGTTCTCTGATTGTGCCTATGGCACCTCTGCTCTTCACTGGTTCTATTCTGCATTTTCTTCCATATCGTTCACTCCAGTACGTCGTTATTTTACTGTGCAGATTTGGTACTTGGCCCTCCAGTATCTTCCAGGTGTATATTATTTGATATCTCTCTCGTCTTCTTTCTAGTGAGTACATTTGGAGAGCTTTGAGACGATCCCAATAATTTAGGTGCTTTACCTCGTCTATGTGTGCCGTATATGTTCTCTGTATTCCCTCTATTTCAGCAATCTCTCCTGCTCTGAAGGGGGAAGTGAGTACTGAGCAGTACTCAAGACGGGACAACACAAGTGACTTGAAGAGTACAACCATTGTGATGGGATCCCTGGATTTGAAAGTTCTCGTAATCCATCCTAGCATTTTTCTGGCTGTCGCAATATTTGCTTGGTTATGCTCCTTAAACGTTAGGTCGTCAGACATTATTATTCCCAAATGCTGACGAATAACTCATGGTATAATCAGAAATGTAGGCTAGCAAAGCAACTAAGTACAAGGGCGTGGAGAAACTGTAGAAATAATAGGACACTAGTGAGCAGAGAAAGATACCAGAGTGCCAGGAATGAATACGTCAGAGTGGCGAAGAGAGGCAGAAAGACAATATGAAAATGACATAGCAAGCAAGGCAAAGACTCTACCTAAATTGCTGCACAACCACATCAGGCGAAAAACAACAGTGAAGGAACAGGTAATGAAACTAAGGATAGGGATAGACAAATTTACTACAAACGACAGGGAAGTGTGCAAGGAATTCAATAAGAAATTCCAGGAGGTCTTCAAAGTACAGCAAGGGGAAATTCCAGATATAAGAGAGGGAATATCTAACTAAACATCACTAGATGAGTTTGTGATTACCAGTGGGAGGTGAGGAAGCATCTGCTAGAGTTGGAAGTGGCAAAGGCTATAGGCCCAGATAGAATTTCACCTTGGACACTGAAGGAAAGAGCAGAAGCTCTGTGCCAGCCACTCTCCATGTTGTATAGTAAATCACTGGTAACAGGTGAACTGCCAAAAAAATGGAAGACGGCTAATGTAGTCCCAATATTCAAGAAGGGTGATAGACAGGAGGCACTGAACTACAGGCCAGTGTCACTAACTTGCATACCATGCAAGCTGATGGCGAAAATTGTGCGAAAAAAGCTAGTGGAACACCTGGAGCAGAAGAACTTTGTATCACAACATCAGCATGGGTTCTGGGATGGCAAATTATGCCTCACAGAATGTATTGTATTCTATGACCAGGCAAGAAAGAGAGGGGTGGGCAGACTGCATATTTTTGGATTGCCAGAAAGCCTTTGACACAGTACCACATAAGAGACTAGTGCACAAACTGGATATGCAGGCAGAAGTGAAAGGAAGGTAATCCACTGGATAAGGGAGTACCTAAGCAATAGAAGACAGCGAGTCACTGCGACGGGTGAGGTCTCGCAGTGGCGAGGCGTCACCAGTGGAGTCCCACAGGGATCAGTTCTTGAGAACCTATACTGGTCCTGATATATGCAAATGATCTCCCAAAGGGAATAGACTCGTTCCTCTCAATGCTTGCTGATGATGCAAAGATTATGAGGAGATTAAGACAGAGGAAGATAGTATGAGGCTACAAGATGACCAAAACAAACTGAAGGAATGGTCCAACAAATGGCTACTAAGGTTCAACAAGAGTAAATGTAATGTAAGGTAATGAAACAGGTGGAGGAAATAGGAGACCAGACACTGGATACCGAATGGGAGATGAAGTCCTACACGAAAGACAGAGAGAAAGATCTAGGAGTTGATATCACGCCAAACCTGTCTCCTGAAGCCCACATCAAAAGAATAACATCGGCGACGTATGCGAGGCTAACATCAGAACTGCCTTCAGAAACTTGTGTAAGGAATCTTTCAGAACCTTGTATACCACGTATGTAAGGTCAATCCTGAGTATGCAGCCCTAGCATGGACCCGTACCTTGTAAAGCAAAGCACTTCTGCCCGAAACGCATTGCGTAATAGTGGCTTTAGGCATTGTATGTACTAGCTCTATCTATAAATCGATCAATTTATGTAAAATTCACTTGTATGTATGTACCTTACCTGAATAAACATATTTATATTTATTTACAAGACAAGCTGGAAAAAGTTCAGAGGTATGCCACTATAGGCTGGACCCAGAACTAAGAGGCATGAGTTACGAGGAAAGGCTGAGTGAACTGCATCTCACGTCGCTGGAAGACACAAGAGCTCGGGGAGACATGATAACCACATACAAAATTCTCAGTGGAATTGACAGAATATACAAGGATGGATTATTCAACACGGGTGGTACAGGCACAAGGGGACACAGGTGGAAGCTGAGTACCCAAATGAGCCACAGAGACAGAAATAATTTTTTCCAGTGTCAGAGTAGTTAGTAAATGGAATGCACTAGGAAGTGATGTGGTGGAGGCTGACTCCATACACAGTTTCAAATGTAGATATGATAAGAGCCCAGTAGGCTCAGGAATCTGTACACCAGTTGATTGACGTTTGAGAGGCGGGACCAAAGAGCCAAAGCTCAACCCCTGCAAGCACAACTTCCTGAGTACTTGTCTGGTCTGTCATCCACCTGTCATGCAGAGATGGGGGGGGGGAAAGGGCTTCCTGCACAGTTTAAGAGAACTACATTTTCCACAAAGCCCACCTAAACTCTTCTGGCTACACCTGTCGCCACTCTCCTGGCTACACCTGTCGCCACTCTCCTGGCTACACCTGTCGCCACTCTCCTGGCTACACCTGTCGGCACTCTCCTGGCTACACCTGTCGCCACTCTCCTGGCTACACCTGTCGCCACTCTCCTGGCTACACCTGTCGCCACTCTCCTGGCTACACCTGTCGCCACTCTCCTGGCTACACCTGTCGCCACTCTCCTGGCTACACCTGTCGCCACAGCAACACCGAGTCATTACACCTGTCAAGATGAGGTACAGATGACCGCCTCGTTATGGCGAGTCTCTCAGGCGGACATTCAAGAAATATTCAGATTCCTTTCGTGTCATAAATCCCGGCGACGCACCGGAAGAAGCCCCACAAACCCAACAGATGACATTTGAGGATATCAAAGATGACAGAAAGAGTATGAGGGACATAATAGCGGTGGGTGGAGGGGCGGGGGAGGAGGTGGGGGCGAGGTGGGTGGTAAACAAACATCAGTTCACGTGTCGACGCCCACCGTGGCTGCCCACCAGGTGCCTGCCACCCGCCCCAACACCCTGCCATCACCTGTCATCTCATCTTACCTGTAGATCATGATGCTTGGAGTCCGTGTGGGTACAAGCTCTTATTACTCCAGCGCGCCAATCCCATTCGTTTATTTTGGATAATTTCAACTTAGAACTACCAGAAACACTGAGAAACCGTTTGCCCACTATTTCCTCTCTTGTTTTAGCCATGATTCCGTTTACGTTTCATTTTGAAATCATTCAGGACACTTCATTTTAGCGAAACCCGGACAGACAGTATTCACCCCACCACTGTTGCTTGTGCACTGACCACCGAGCCGCGGAGGAACACGGTGTGGCCGCGCAACCCTCCGCCGCCCGCACAACTAGTTCTCCTCACCATTTTACATCACTGCGGACGTACATTCTTTGTCGTTCACTTTTGAAGTTCCATTACATCGTGCATTATACATAGAGCAGTACTTAATATGTGGGAATAACTAACTTCGTTTGTTAACGCCTAATAGCCATTTCAATAGCCTAGGCTATTAGTCTGCCAAGTTTCGAATCTGCGGTAAAACTCTCATCTTTCTGTCACTTGAGTTAACTATAAGCTGTACACTCGCATCTCATTCATTAGTAAGTAATTATCAAAAGAAGGCGCCAAACAGGGGAGACTATGTAGCACCAGTCTCATTCATAAACAATTTGCAGTCCTACTCACGAAGAAAATCAAGCAAAAAAACTTTGTTAAAAATGATCTCAAAACCTTTATTCTACAAATGATTCCTCACAATTACTGTCGTCAGTGTGTCACTGTTAAACTATTGTTGCCGTATATAAGTATATATCAGCTGTCACTGCCTATTTCACGTATCTCCTCATACAGCCTGCAGCATCTCCTGTCTCTCTCTCTCCCGCGGTAAGTATTGGTGCGTCTTCCTGTGGGCTGACTCATATGTGCATCACTGACAGTTTGCAATGTAGAGTTTGAACTGCAGGTCGCCTGATCTCATGGCTCCTGACCAGCCATAGTGGCTATAGCTAGTGTCTTTCTGGCGGTGATGTTGCTCGGTTTATAACTACAGGTGATGTTATCCTCGGCTGTTATTATTCTAGTGCATTTCACTTGTTACCTCGCCTCACACTCCAGTGTTTCTTCACAAGCTTGTGGCTCGCGTCGCCAGTTACTAGGGGATCGGGCTCCAGCTGTTGGGCTCACCCTTTAGCTTGCGACAATCTAGTGCGTGTGTATTGATGATGAATACGTGTGGTCAGCGATTCATCGTTCGTCTCTTGTTCTCAGTTAAATCTTTGGAAAAATCATGTTTTTGTTCTCTTGTGAGTTTACAAAGATTATACAGGACTGTGTAGTGTTAAGTAATGGATAGGACTGTGTAGTGTTAAGTAATGGGTAGGACTGTGTAGTGTTAAGTAATGGGTAGGACTGTGTAGTGTTAAGTAATGGGTAGGACTGTGTAGTGTTAAGTAATGGGTAGGACTGTGTAGTGTTAAGTAATGGGTAGGACTGTGTAGTGTTAAGTAATGGGTAGGACTGTGTAGTGTTAAGTAATGGGTAGGACTGTGTAGTGTTAAGTAATGGGTAGGACTGTGTAGTGTTAAGTAATGGGTAGGACTGTGTAGTGTTAAGTAATGGGTCTCCTGCGTCTCTCCTACTACAGTTACCCGCGACTGTCTTCCTAACTTGAGGCTTCATATACCTACTAATCCCACTATGCAACCACGTTACTGGTTCAATGTATTCGATGTATAAATGCAACATTATTTATCATCGTTGTTATAAGTGTTACTCTACCCAAGTCTCATCACGATGTGAAGGAACTATAACTCAAGCCACAGCGACTCAAAAACTAACTTCAGTTCTTACAAAAATGCAAGATGGAAAATATTTTGTCTAGTTTCTTAAAAGAATTTGATGATTACATTATTTCCCCGATCACTATGGAATGTCATCAGTTATACATTTTCAAAACCTGATGAAATATTATTGAAATCATTATTAAGAAAATGAGTGTTTCGTATGTGTGTACTCACCTAGTAGGTGAGTACACACACACGCTCGCACACACGCAGAATCACAGAAGTCAATTACGCACCACCTTACTACAACAACTGTTAATTAACAAACACCAAAGCACGTTCAGCTTTATTAAACACCAGTGTGTAGGTGTTTGTGAATGTGTACTCACCTAGTTGTGCTTGCGGGGGTTGAGCTTCTGCTGTTTGGTTCCGTGTGTGCATATGTGCTTGTGCGCGTGCGTGTGTGTACTCGCCTAGTTGTACTTGCGGGGTTAAGCTTTGGCCCTTTGGTCCCGCCTCTCAACTGTCACTCGACTGATGTACAAATTCGGGAGCCTATTGGGCTCTATCAATTTTACATTTGAAACTGTATGGAGTGCGCCTTCACCACATCACTGCCTAATGCATTCCATTTGTTAACTACTCTGGCACTGAAAACATTATTTATAATGTCTCTGTGGCTCATTTGAAAACTATGTTTCCACCTGTGTCCCCTTGTTCGTGTTCCACCCATGTTAAACAGTTTGTATATGTCCATTCTGTTAATTTCCCTGAGAATTTTGCAGGTGATGATCATGTCTTCCCTTACACTTATGTCTTCCAGGAACGTGAGATTCAGCATGTCCTAGTAGCTCATACCTCTCAGTCCTAGGACTAGTCTGGTGGCATACATCTGAATCATTTCTAACTTTGTCTCGTGTTTAACTAAATGTAAACTCCAGGCTGGAGCTGCATACTCCACGATTGGTCTGACATAAGTGGTGTACAATGTCTGAAACGATTCCTTACACAAGTTTCTAAAAGCAGTTCTTATGTTGGCCAGTCTAACATATGCCGCTGATGATATCCTTTTGATGTGAGCCTCTGGGAACAGATTCGGTGTGATATCAACCCCCAGATCTTTCTCTATATTTGACTCTTGCAGGATTTCACCTCCCAGATGGTACCTTGTGTTCAGCCTTCTGCTCCCTTTGCCTAATTTCATTACTTTACACTTTCCTGAGTTAAACTTTAGTAGCCATTTTCAAGACCATTCCTCCAGTTTCTCCAGGTCATCCTGTAGTCTGTATCTTCATCTGTCTTGAATCTTCTCATTTTTTGCATCATCAGCAAACATTGAGAGGAATGAGTCTATACCTTCTGGAAGATCGTTTACATATTTTAGAAATAGGATGAGTCCAAGTAAAGAGCCCTGTGGGACTCCGCTGGTGACATAGCGCCACTCTGGTGTCTCCCCATCACAGTTTACTTGCTGCTTCTTGTCCTTGTGTGTGTGTGTGTGTGTGTGTGTGTGTGTGTGTGTGTGTGTGTGTGTGTACTCACCTAATTGTGCTTGCGGGGGTTGAGCTTTGGCTTTGGTCCCGCCTCTCAACTGTCAATCAACTGGTGTACAGGTTCCTGAGCCTACTTGGCTCTATCATATCTACATTTAAAGCTGTGTATGGAGTCAGCCTCCACCACATCACTGCCTAATGCATTCCATCCGTTAACTACTCTGACACTGAAAAAGTTCCTTCTTACGTCCCTGTGGCTCATGTGGGTACTCAGTTTCCACCTGTGTCCCTTTGTTCGCGACCCGCCAGTGTGCGCGCGCACGTGTGTGATCACCAATAAAAGCATGATGGGTGCTTGAAGCACTCCCGTGCACTCATATTACGATAAGAACCCATCACACATTAGCGCGGTGTGTTCTAAGACAACTTCTACACTATATGGAAGCCTTAATACAATTTGTCTTAACAATTATACCTTATTTCCAAAAATGATATAATTATATTAAAAAATCTTTAACTTAAATTTTATTTTAGTTTATTAACTGTGTACTATTTTCTAAAATTTTAGTTGTTCTTTATTTAAAAAACAAGCACACTAGTTTAATATTTGACCAAACATCACGATGTTTGCGTACCAAGTCCACCTCCCAAACACATTTCCACTGTATCCAAACAATATATTTCAGTAACCTTCCTTAACATACTAAATTTATCTACATACAGTACTGTTATTCAACTAAATGTAGCTCAGAATAAGTGGAGTGGTGATACTAAACCTGCAGCGTGTCCTCCCACGTAATACGTCGCAGGTTCACGTAATCGACCAATGTTAGAAATACACAGTATTAATAAAAACTAAGCAAACGGATTACAATTTCTTTAATCTCCGGCCTCGATAAATTAGGTAAATAGTTAGTTTCATTAATTTTGGTTGGATTAAACAGTTGAATTTTTTACGGAGTGGAAAATCGAGAAAACGGGCTAAATATGTTGGATGCATGGAACGTTCCCTGGTGTGTAGGACTTGCAAGTATTTGGGGAAAATATTTAGAACAGAGTAAAGCAGTCCTGCTACCCCCCCCCCCAATCCCCAACTCCAGACAAGGGGAACCAGGCCCCAGCGCCCCCCCCCCCCTTTCATGTATATTCAAGTTACTTAGACGGGAAAATGAACCTATTAGAATCATGAGTACTACAACACGAGTTACAAGATGAATCAGAGAATACTGACAACACGAGTCCTAAGATGAATCACTGAGTACTGAGAACATGAGTCCCCCGCTGAATAACACAACTATTATGCTAAAAAATACTAATTTATAATTGTGTTAACTGTCCAACTGATGGGTGGATATTGATTACTGCACTACTGCACATCACTCTCCTTTAAATGACATAAACACCAGCTTACATGTAATGTAAGTGACACCATAGCTATCCAAATCCAGTCAATGAAAGTCATGAATTTAAGTAATTTTGTTAATTTGTTTCAGTCAGTTAGTCAAAAAATATGCCAGAGTAGAAAGGTTGTGTTGCCCACTCACACTGATATATTTCCTACATGAAGTAATATAAAACGATAATATGTTGTAGCTTTGTCCATTTTTGTAATGAAACATGATAGTGGACATCCTAGATTTGCAAAGTTTATTGTTGCCTT
>WNGS01139262.1:3644-16378 GCA_020271785.1 Procambarus virginalis
AGCCTCTCGTTCAGGACAATAGCCAGCTGTTTATTAAACTTTAAACGTATGCAGATCAGACAAGCATTTGGATCAGGGTTTTTCCTGTGCTTCATGACAAGCTTTGGGACATGGTGTGATATCAAGCAGCAGATAGATAAATATATTAATATATAATTATATAGTATATATATATATTATCTATATTATATATATATAATTATTATATATACATATATATCTTTATAAATATTTTTTTTTTTTTTAATATTAATTATAATATAAGAATACATTTTTTTTTTTTTTTTTTTTTTTGAGAGAGAGAGAGAGGAGAGAGAGAGAGAGAGAGAGAGAGAGAGAGAAGAGAGAGAGAGGAGAGAGAGAAGAGAGAGGACTCTTGACATGGCCATAGACCCTTACGTAGCAAAATACATAAGCACAATTACATATCAATACTACATTACAATCAATTACATTACAATCAATTACATTACATACCCATCATTACACAAATATATCTGGAACTTGGAGGCAAAAAAAATAATAAATGAACCCCACAAACTCCCATTTTCTTAAGCTCAACCGTCCATTTTCTGTGTTGAGGTTGGAGGGGGGGCTCAAAGCCCCATATTTTATTTGGAGGCGGAGTGTGGTAGAGAGAGGAGAGTTTTGTTCAGAAGTCATACGGGTTGCTGGCGTCAGTTTGGCATGGAAATTGCGGGCTAATAGGAAATATAATTCAACTATAATCCAGGGGTATACACTGTGGTGGGGGTGAAGGGGGGTGGGGACAGAGTGAGAGAGAGTGGGATAAGACGGTAAATCTGCTTCCAAGGGATTACTCTCTCAGATTGGAAGATACTGTATTGCCTTGTGTTCTGCTCAGTATTAGTTTCTAAATCCTGCTGGCGGAGCTCCTGTTGAAATCCTTAACTAACTCTGCATTTATTTGTGTTGTGGGGTTTATCATCCGTTGCAGGCAAACACCCTGTCGTAATCCTCCTCCTCCTCTTCTCTCTCTTCTCTCTCTCTCTCTCTCTCTCTCTCATCGTCTCTCTCTCCTCTCTCTCTCTGTCTCTCTCTCTGTCTTCTCTTCTCTTGTCTCTCGCTCTCTCTCTCTCTCTCTCTCTCTCTCTCTCTTCGCCTCCTCTCTCTCTCTCCCTCTCTCTCTCTCTCCTCTCTCCTCTCCTCTCTCTCTCTCAGCCCCTCTCTCCCTCCTCTCCTCTCTCTCCCCATCTCTCCTCTCTCTCTCTCCTCTATCTCTCGTCTCCCTATCTCTCTCTCCTCCTCTCTCTCTCTCCTCTCTCTCCCCCCGTTTCTTCTCAGGTAATTTAATAATGCCTTCCCATTACAAGGTGGGGGTGCATTATGGGAAATTATAAGCACAACCGCTTCTGGTATAATCTTGGTGGCTGGAGGCGGGATCACACACAATCTCCCACCACCATATATTAGACGCCCGGCGGCCCGTTTTCTCCTTTTCCGTGCTCTCAATTACCAAATATTCCCACCCCATGAGTAAGTAATATGTACACACACACACATATATATACAGGTTCGCAACATGTAGAGTACATAACCTCTATTCATCATTAAGTCATGATGGTAAACAGCTCATTTTAAGCGTGTGGGGTATGAGCCCCGTAAGCTGGGGCAGGTAAAACGCTACAGAAAAAAAGCTTGAGCGACAGACACGGTTGGGCAATGTTGGTATTCTGGGAGGCGACTGTTGGCCAACACGCAGCCATTTTAGTTAGTACACAAAACAAAGAACCTCGTTCCTTGGAATATTATTCTTGAGGTGAAGCTGAAATTTATGCCAGAGGGGTGTCCACGAGCCACCCCCCCGACCTCCCCCCATCTGGGGGCCTGTCCCCCCATCTTTCCACCCCCCACAATCTCTCTATGTAGTCCGCCTCCACTACGTTACAATCACACTATTGTGGACAAAGTCAGTCAAATTTGACTCTGAAATCACCTGACTATTTGCATACGTAAATTACTTGCATGATTACGAGTAATTAATTACAGATGTTGCTAAGGTGACACATATGGTGTATGCTAATTAAGCATCTTGAGTATGCAGATGCGACGCTGGGTTATTACTGCTAGCCAAACGTATAGGCCTAATTAACAGACTAGTTTAGGCTTAGTTGTATTTGAATATCTTTTGGTATGTTGCAGCAATTTAAAGTTTTTTTTTAATATATCACATCAGGCAGGTTTATTAATGTGTAATATTAGTTGAATTCAAATATATGTCGACTTTAGTAGATTAATTTAGAGAAATTATGAGTGTAGAGAGTTTGTGTTGAAGTATATAGAGGTCACATATTTGGCACAGCAAAGTCAGGTGTTTAAGAGAGTGACAAAAAGCCGAGAGAGGGAAGCCACAATGTGTGAGCACACTGGAGAGAGGGACTGACCCCCGTTGCTGCTGCTGGAGGGGGGCACTATTCCACGGATACACATGACGGGAACCAACCCCACCACGACGTGTCCGGCTATGAATCAGGGCACTTGGCTCAATACCCGCCGCTCCTGCACATACAAAAATGACACCTGTCGCTTCCTCCCTTCCACTCCCCTCAAGAAAGGAAAAGAAAGTAAAGACGAGAGAATGATGTGAGAGGGGTGAAGGAGGTATCAGGATTGCAGTGGGATGGGGGTACGGGTGGGAGAGTAGCAAGGAAATGCAGTGGGAAGGGACACGAGTGTGAGAGGAAGTGAGAGGGAGTGGTAACTAGTTCATAGGAGATGGAGATGGAGAACTGGGAGGGGGAGCGTAGGGTTGGGGAGAAAAGTATGGGACAGTGGAGAGGGAATGGGAGGGAGTGGATGTGATGTGAGTGCAACAGGCCGGCTAAGAAGTGGTGTGTTTGTGGTGTGTGTGTTGTGTGTGGTGTTGTGTGTGTGTGTGTGTGTGTTGTGTGGTGTGTGTGTGTGTGTGTGGTGTGTTGTCATAGGAGGTCAACACAAACACACACCACACCAACACACACACACACACACGCACCCACACACACACACACACACACACACACACACACACACACACACACACACACACTGTGCACCAATCCACAGTATAAAGCAAACGAAAGACTTCATTAGTTGGTTCATTGTGTAAAACCAGAGACCTTATATTTTGCCAGGGATCTGGTCGCAATTAGTTGGGTGTTTTGCTGGTGGCGGCCATGGCGGTGCTCATTCTGGCTCCCTGAGGGTATAATACGCCCATTAATTATCCGTCCAGATCTCACCAAACTACTCCTTTTTTCTCTTCTTCTGCTCTGAGCAACAAAAAAGCAGTGCTGTTATGTCGTCTCTTGCTTCTACTAACCGTTTTTTTATTTTTCTGGTCAATTTCCCCTGTTGTGGGTGTATAGATGCCATGAGGGACGATTATCACAAACACTCTGTATCCCTTTCCCGAGATCGAGCCTCTTATATGATCCTTTTTATTAACGCTTCAGAATCGAATTACAGCAGCACAATGGAAAGGAATTTGTTCTATACTCGCACAACGATACCTTCCTTATGGCGCCGCCGCTTCCTCCCCGTCGTTATAGTGTGTTGAAGCTGAAATACGGAAATTAAGGCCTCTTTAAGGCACAAAATCTGGCATTACTCGTGCAACAATAGACGTCAGAAGCATTGGATTTCCGGCCCAGCGAAGTATCCAACTCTTTCAAGCTAACAGTATTGGAATTACCCCAAACGATGCGTTTATGTCTGGGGAGGAAATTGGCGAGGGGTGAGGGAGGAAGAGGGAAGGTGGTACCATGTCCAGGCGACCCACAGGCTTCCTCTGCTTGCCTGCCTGTCTTCCTCCTTTCCTAGAGGAAATCGCGTGCAAAGTTACCGACTCAATATGTTTGATAATCAGGCTTAACACTTTCCTTCAATCTCCGGGTCACAGAGAGAGGATGCTCCCCAGCAGGTTCAGATTATCTTCAGTATTCAATTACACGAGACTAGGTCAAGACTTGCTTCGACATTCCCTGAGGACCTTCTTAGGTACCATGCCCGCAGTGTACATGGGTAATGAGGGAGAAATGGTCCACACTCAGGGCTTGCAAGGTGGATATCCCGAGTGGGTCACTGATGTTTAGTCTGCCTCCACCATCGGGAATATGGAGTCTGCCTTTCCAATACATGTATGAATTTTCATGTCTGCCAGAGTCTGTAGAGGGATTAGATTTCTATGCAATATGATGCAAAAAGCATACAACATACACCTGGCGGACAGGTAGAGGACCTGGTAACAAAGATAGTTTACCATAAAATATTCACCAGGTTATTCAATACAGAAATACAGATCGGCTGGATAAATATAATATATATATATAATATATATATAGATATATATATATAAATATATATATATATATATATATTATATATATATATAATCCAGACAGGAACCGAGGGCACAACAAGCGTTTCCCCCTCTAGATCGCCACACTGAGGCGCTGAAACAGAATAATGGCAGCTCTTGGGTCTCTTGTAGTCTCAATTAGCCTAGAAACCCAATTCTCTCTGAAAACCCCACCACCACCAAACCCAAAACCCACACACCACCCTCCCCCTTCTTTTTTTACCCCCACCCCCCCCCCCCCCCCGGGGCCAAGAGTCTCAGTTCCTATGGGAACAAGGTTTACCAACTTTCCAGTTGCTTGTATTTGTTTGATTTAATGTTCCCCTGTGGCAAGCCGCACTCCAAACACACACCACACACACACACACACACACAACCAACACACACACACACACACCACACACCACACACCACACACACCACACACACACACACACAAGCCCAGTAGGCTCAGGAACCTGTACACCTGTTGATTGACGGTTGAGAGGCGGGACCAAAGAGCCAGAGCTCACCCCCGCAAGCACATCTAGGTACAATTAGGTAGTACACACACACACACACCGCATACGAGAGCCTCACGGCTGAGTGGACAGCGCATGAGGGTCGTAGTCCTAAGGACCCGGGTTCGATTCCCGGCCGAGGAAGAAACAAATGGGCAGACATGCTTTCACCCTGATGCACCTCTTCACCTAACAGTAATAGGTACCTAGGAGTTAGACAGCTTTCAGAGAACAGCACAACAATGTAGCTTCTGAAGATCTGGTACAATGATATAAATTGTCAAAAAGCAGATGAACTCATAAAAAAAAACAGACCCTGATGTAATAGCATTAACAAAGACCAAACTAACTTTAGGATTAACAATTGCAACATTTCCAAGGGAATACCAGATAATGGCAAAGAACTAAAAGGCCTGCATTGTGGGAATAATTTCCTTAGATGGGGAGAAAGTGGTTGTATCTGTTATCTACATCCTTCCCCATAACACCGAGGCAAGGATAAGAAATAACGAAGATGCTATTCAGCATGGAGGATATACATGCACACGTCTGAATATCCTCCCAAGGGGGTGGCAGGCACAGCCCATTGATTGAGAGCAAAGCTCCTATTAATGGGAGACTTCAGTCATGGCCAAATCGATTGGGAACATGGACCAAAGAGGCGGGAGAGACCTGGAGAGCAAAGCTTTGTTGAAGTAGTGGAGAGGAACTTCCTGATGCAGCATGTCAGGGAGAAAATGAGAATCTTTGGATACCAACCAGCTAGGTTAGACCTGGTCTTTACACAGATTGAGATGATCACTTGCAACAATTAACCATGAAATGCTAATGAGTCTGGAAGCAAAAATAAGCTGAAGCATTGTGCAGCACACAGTGTTCAAGAGAGAACTATCAACATCAGAGGCCCGAGACTGTTCAACACGCTTCCACTACACATAAGGGACATAACTGGCCGACCCCTCACAGTGTTCAAGAGAGAACTATCAACATCAGAGGCCCGAGACTGTTCAACACGCTTCCACTACACATAAGGGACATAACTGGCCGACCCCTCACAGTGTTCAAGAGAGAACTATCAACATCAGAGGCCCGAGACTGTTCAACACGCTTCCACTACACATAAGGGACATAACTGGCCGACCCCTCACAGTGTTCAAGAGAGAACTATCAACATCAGAGGCCCGAGACTGTTCAACACGCTTCCACTACACATAAGGGACATAACTGGCCGACCCCTCACAGTGTTCAAGAGAGAACTATCAACATCAGAGGCCCGAGACTGTTCAACACGCTTCCACTACACATAAGGGACATAACTGGCCGACCCCTCACAGTGTTCAAGAGAGAACTATCAACATCAGAGGCCCGAGACTGTTCAACACGCTTCCACTACACATAAGGGACATAACTGGCCGACCCCTCACAGTGTTCAAGAGAGAACTATCAACATCAGAGGCCCGAGACTGTTCAACACGCTTCCACTACACATAAGGGACATAACTGGCCGACCCCTCACAGTGTTCAAGAGAGAACTATCAACATCAGAGGCCCGAGACTGTTCAACACGCTTCCACTACACATAAGGGACATAACTGGCCGACCCCTCACAGTGTTCAAGAGAGAACTATCAACATCAGAGGCCCGAGACTGTTCAACACGCTTCCACTACACATAAGGGACATAACTGGCCGACCCCTCACAGTGTTCAAGAGAGAACTATCAACATCAGAGGCCCGAGACTGTTCAACACGCTTCCACTACACATAAGGGACATAACTGGCCGACCCCTCACAGTGTTCAAGAGAGAACTATCAACATCAGAGGCCCGAGACTGTTCAACACGCTTCCACTACACATAAGGGACATAACTGGCCGACCCCTCACAGTGTTCAAGAGAGAACTATCAACATCAGAGGCCCGAGACTGTTCAACACGCTTCCACTACACATAAGGGACATAACTGGCCGACCCCTCACAGTGTTCAAGAGAGAACTATCAACATCAGAGGCCCGAGACTGTTCAACACGCTTCCACTACACATAAGGGACATAACTGGCCGACCCCTCACAGTGTTCAAGAGAGAACTATCAACATCAGAGGCCCGAGACTGTTCAACACGCTTCCACTACACATAAGGGACATAACTGGCCGACCCCTCACAGTGTTCAAGAGAGAACTATCAACATCAGAGGCCCGAGACTGTTCAACACGCTTCCACTACACATAAGGGACATAACTGGCCGACCCCTCACAGTGTTCAAGAGAGAACTATCAACATCAGAGGCCCGAGACTGTTCAACACGCTTCCACTACACATAAGGGACATAACTGGCCGACCCCTCACAGTGTTCAAGAGAGAACTATCAACATCAGAGGCCCGAGACTGTTCAACACGCTTCCACTACACATAAGGGACATAACTGGCCGACCCCTCACAGTGTTCAAGAGAGAACTATCAACATCAGAGGCCCGAGACTGTTCAACACGCTTCCACTACACATAAGGGACATAACTGGCCGACCCCTCACAGTGTTCAAGAGAGAACTATCAACATCAGAGGCCCGAGACTGTTCAACACGCTTCCACTACACATAAGGGACATAACTGGCCGACCCCTCACAGTGTTCAAGAGAGAACTATCAACATCAGAGGCCCGAGACTGTTCAACACGCTTCCACTACACATAAGGGACATAACTGGCCGACCCCTCACAGTGTTCAAGAGAGAACTATCAACATCAGAGGCCCGAGACTGTTCAACACGCTTCCACTACACATAAGGGGCATAACTGGCCGACCCCTCACAGTGTTCAAGAGAGAACTATCAACATCAGGCCCGAGACTGTTCAACACGCTTCCACTACACATAAGGGACATAACTGGCCGACCCCTCACAGTGTTCAAGAGAGAACTATCAACATCAGAGGCCCGAGACTGTTCAACACGCTTCCACTACACATAAGGGACATAACTGGCCGACCCCTCACAGTGTTCAAGAGAGAACTATCAACATCAGAGGCCCGAGACTGTTCAACACGCTTCCACTACACATAAGGGACATAACTGGCCACCCCTCACAGTGTTCAAGAGAGAACTATCAACATCAGGCCCGAGACTGTTCAACACGCTTCCACTACACATAAGGGACATAACTGGCCGACCCCTCACAGTGTTCAAGAGAGAACTATCAACATCAGAGGCCCGAGACTGTTCAACACGCTTCCACTACACATAAGGGACATAACTGGCCGACCCCTCACAGTGTTCAAGAGAGAACTATCAACATCAGAGGCCCGAGACTGTTCAACACGCTTCCACTACACATAAGGGACATAACTGGCCGACCCCTCACAGTGTTCAAGAGAGAACTATCAACATCAGAGGCCCGAGACTGTTCAACACGCTTCCACTACACATAAGGGGCATAACTGGCCGACCCCTCACAGTGTTCAAGAGAGAACTATCAACATCAGAGGCCCGAGACTGTTCAACACGCTTCCACTACACATAAGGGACATAACTGGCCGACCCCTCACAGTGTTCAAGAGAGAACTATCAACATCAGAGGCCCGAGACTGTTCAACACGCTTCCACTACACATAAGGGCATAACTGGCCAACCCCTCACAGTGTTCAAGAGAGAACTATCAACATCAGAGGCCCGAGACTGTTCAACACGCTTCCACTACACATAAGGGGCATAACTGGCCGACCCCTCACTGTGTTCAAGAGAGAACTATCAACATCAGAGACCCGAGACTGTTCAACACGCTTCCACTACACATAAGGGACATAACTGGCCAACCCCTCACAGTGTTCAAGAGAGAACTTGACAAACACCTCCAAAGGATACCTGATCAACCAGGCTGTGATTCATACGTCAGGCTGCGAGCAGCCGCGTCCAACAGCCTGGTTGATCAGTCCAGCAACCAGGAGACCTGGTCGACGACCGGACCGCGGGGACGCTAAGCCCCGGAAGCACCTCAAGGAAGCCCACTTGTCATAACATTTCATTCCTCTCTAGAAACGGGAGGAACTTCCTAACCGTCGGAAAACGGCTAATGTAGTGCCAATCTACAAGATCATAAACTGCTTAATAAATGCAACTAAAGCTGCCATAACTGAGGAAAGATGTACAGGTTTCGTAACTGGTTGCGTAAATGCTTCATGGATTCTGGCTCTGTGATAAAAAAAAATATGTTAGACAAGATGGTTAGTAAGGAGATGGTTAGGATAGAGACCGTTTGGGAGGACAACTGGCCAATCAGGAGACAGGAACATTCCAATGACCAATCACTTGTGACAATCATCCACTTGAGTGCTCTTCACTTCGAGACCAAGATTTGAGGGCCTCCAATTTTGAGAGCCTGGTAATATTTACCCTTGTTGTGGTACAGTATGTGTACCATGGGACCCCTCGGTGTACCATGGGACCCCTCGGTGTACCATGGGTCCCCTCGGTGTACCATGGGACCCCTCGGTGTACCATGGGACCCCTCGGTGTACCATGGGACCCCTCGGTGTACCATGGGACCTCTCGGTGTACCATGGGACCCCTCGGTGTACCACAGGTCCCCTCGGTGTACCATGGGACCCCTCGGTGTACCACAGGTCCCCTCGGTGTACCATGGGACCCCTCGGTGTACCACAGGTCCCCTCGGTGTACCACGGGTACCATGAGTGTGTGAAGGAGTGAGGACAGGAGAGGTGAGGGAGTGTAATGGAGTGACGGTGTGAGGGCGCAAGTGTGAGGGTGTGAGAGCGTAAAGGTATGAGTGTGAGGGCGTAAGGGTTGGGGTGTGAGGGAGTGAATGTGAGGGTGTGTACTCAATAATTGAGCTTGTGGGAGTTGAGCTTTGGCTCTTTGGTCCCGCCTCTCAACCGTCAATCAACTGGTGTACAGGTTCCTGAGCCTACTGGGCTCTATTATATCTACATTCGAAAGTGTGTATGGAGTCAGCCTCCACCACATCACTGCCTAATGCATTCCATTTGTTAACTACTCTGACAATGAAACAATTCTGGCGTCTCTGTGGTTCATTTTTCCACTTGTGTGCCCTTGTGCGAGTACCACCCGTGAAATTCCCATTGAAAAGAATTCTGTATGTGGTAATCATGTCTCCCTTAATCATGTTGTCTTTTATGGCGTGAGGTTCAATTAATACGTTCAATCTTCTCAAACTTTTTGTGCTTGACTAGATATGGGCTCCACGCTGGAGCCGCATACTCCAGAATTGGTCTGACGTATGTGGTATACAAGGTTCTGAATAACTTCTTACACAAATTTCTAAAGGTAGTTTTTATGTTAGCCAGTCGTGCATACGCCGCTGATGATATCCTTTTGATGTGTGCTTCAGGAGACAGGGTCGGTGTGATAGCAACTCCCCGATCCTTCTCTTTGCCCGTTTCATGAAGGTTTTCATCTCCCATTTTCTACCCTTTTTTCCCTACCTCCTACTCTATTCACCTATTTCCATACTTTGCATTTACTTGAGTTAAACTCTAGTAGCCATTTGTCAGACCATTCTTTCAGTTTGTGTAGGTTTTCTTGTAGCCTCTTGCAAGCGTCCTGTCTTAATCCTCTTCTAATTTTTGCATCAGCGGCAAACATGAAGAGGAATCAGTCTGTTTCTTTTGGGAGATCGTTTGCATGTGAGAAAGAGAATGGGTCCAAGAACTGAACCCTGTGGACTCCGCTAGTGACATCTCACCAGCCTGAGACCTCACCTCTCACAGTGACTCGCTGTCTTCTGTTGCTTAGGTACTCCCTTATTCACTGGAGTACCTTCCCTGTCGCTCCCGCCTGGTTTTCCAGTTTATGCACTAGTGTTTGATGATTATATCAAAGGCTTTCTGATAATCCACAAATGTGCCCACTTTTATCTTTCTTATTGAATTTCTGTCGCCGGTCATAGAATTCTATTAACCTGCGAGGGCAAGATTTGCCTTCCTGAACCCATGCTGGTGGTGTATTGCACAGCCTCTTCTCTCCCAATGTGCTACTAGCTTTTTCCCCATGAGTTTTTTCGGTCACGTTGTATGGTATACAAGTCAGGGACATCGGCCTCCAGCCTATCATCCTTGTTGTATACCGGTACGACATTAGATGTCTTCCAACTTTCTGGTAGTCCTCTTTCCAGGGACTTATTATACACCATAGAGAGTGGGAAGCATAAAGCTTATTTACCCTTTGTTAGTATCTTTGGTGGAAAATGTCTGGACCAACAGCCTTTACCACTTCCAGTGAGGGTGTGAGGGATGTCAGGAGGAGAGGGTGTGAGGGGGTAGGGGGGGGTGTGAGGTTGTGAGGGTGGAGAGGTGCAAGAGTGAGGGGCCGCTCCTCATGGATGTAGCCCAACACACGACCTCAATGCTGTATTTACGATGTCAAAGGTCAGAGTGTAGGAGAGGTCGCTGGGGTTTCCTCCACTTCCTCACCCTCACCTCCCTGCTCACCTCCCTCACCTGCACCAAACCTCCCCCCCCCCCTTCTCCCCCTCACCTGAAGGCTTAGGAGACAATTAGGACCTCAGAACCCAGGGTAGAGCAATAGAGCCATAGACATAGGCTTCGACGGAGCGATGTCTTCAAGGGAGATAGAGCACAAGCATGCATGTATAAGGTGCTATGAGGAGAGACAGGCCGCCAGGAGCAAACTTATATGAGGTCTTCAGAAAGATGATAATTAGATGTTGGCGGTGCAGGTGAGTACCGGGTGAAGAACTGAATGCACCACACCTACGGCACACGAGACTTCCTAAGCGAAGTCGTCAGTCGAAGTCGAAGAAGTCAGTCGAAATCGTCAATCGAAGTCGTCAGTCAAAGTCGAAGTCGTCAGTCGAATTCGAAGTCGTCAATCGAAGTCGTCAGTCGAAGTCGAAGTCGTCAGTCGAAGTCGTCAATCGAAGTCAAAGTCGTTAGTCGAAGTCGTCAGTCAAAGTCGTAGTCGTCAGTCGAAGTCGTCAGTTGAAGTCGAAGTCGTCAGTTGAAGTCGAAGTCGTCAGTCGAAGTCGAAGTCGTCAATCGAAGTCAAGTCGTCAGTCGTAGTAGTCAGTCAAAGTCGTAGTCGTCAGTCGAAGCGTCAGTTGAAGTCGAAGTCGTCAGGTGAAGAGTCGAAGTCGTCAGTTGAAGTCGAAGTCGTCAGTTGAAGTCGAAGTCGTCAGTTGAAGTCGAAGTCGTCAGTCGAAGTCGTCAGTTGAAGTCGAAGTCGTCAGTTGAAGTCGAAGTCGTCAGTTGAAGTCGAAGTCGTCAGTCGAAGACCCAAGGTTCCAGCAGAGAGACCCAAGGTTCCAGCAGAGAGACCCAGGTTCCAGCAGAGACACCCAAGGTTCCAGCAGAGAGACCCAAGGTCCAGCAGAGACCCAACGTTCCAACAGAGAGACCCAAGGTTCCAGCAGAGAGACCCAAGGTTCCAGCAGAGAGACCCAAGGTTCCAGCAGAGAGGACCCAAGGTTGCAGCAGAGAGACCCAAGGTTCCAGCAGAGAGAGACCCTAAGGTTCCAGCTCCATGGAACACGTTCCCATCGACCAGTCTCACTTATTAATTTTATACAAGCAACAATTTATAGAGCAGCAATGTAAAAAAAAATAACGTAGCGATTACTCTCATGGAAAGGTAATTTAATTTAAGGTAATATGCTTGGTTGGGCAGCTGGGTGGTAGGGGAGGATGGTGGTGGTGGAGGGGGGATAGTGGAGGATGGTGGTGGTAGTAATGGTGCTTACATAATAGTGTCTACAGTGAAGTCTACCTCTTGGTGTGGGTGTCCGCCTTCACCATGGTGGTACCGGTTGCATTACGATTTAACTACTTTGACGTTCGAATTCTTTGTCGAATCTGGCCTTAAAGTTGAAGCTGGAGGTGGCTTCCACGACTT
>WNGS01139269.1:0-11297 GCA_020271785.1 Procambarus virginalis
CAATGACTTGTGGCTTTGTTCAGGCCCACTGGTCGTGATTAGCCACTGAGGTCATTGAACCACATCTCTGCCTTTGTTAATTGCCGTAAAGTCAGTCCTCGGGAGAGATAGTCAGCTGGATCTCTTTAGTGGGTACATATCTTTTTATACCTGCTGACAACTCTAGTATTTCCTTAACGCGGTTACTCACATAAGGATTCTTACTGTTATTGTTTTAACCCACTGTAGCACTGCCTCATTATCTGACCAAACTACTGTTTCTTTAAAGTGGATGTGGCTTAAGGCCTTGATCAAATAATGAGCCAATCTTACTCCTAACAGTAAGGCTGTTAATTCCAGTTGTGGCAGTGATCTTTTCTTTAAAGGTGCCACTCTGGCCTTTGATGTGAGCAAATTGGCTTGCCCATTTGTGACCAGGTAAGCTACTGTGCCATAAGCCTTTCCTGAGGCATCACAAAATACATGTAGCTTAATTGGTTCTTTTTCATTTACTACTGTGTTCCTGGGGAACTTGACAGACTCTAGGGTACTTAAATCTTTTACTAACCCTTGCCATTTTTCTTGTAGGGCAGGTGTTAGAAGATCATCCCAGTCTATCTTTTGTTGCCAACATTCCTGTATTATCAACTTCCCATTAATCAGTACTGGGCTTAATAGTCCTAATGGGTCGAAGGGTTTGCTGACTTGTGATAGTAATTTTCTCATTGTTAAGTTAGTGGTATCAGGCTCCACTGACTTGATTGTCAACTGATCTGTTGTCGTGTTCCATTCGACACCTAGTACCTTTGTCATCTCGGGTACCTGGTAATCGGGAAATTCAGTTGAGATCAGTTGATTTAATTTTTCATTGTTAGAGACCCAAGATTGGAGAGGCATATTGGCTCCCATTAATTCTCGATTGGCCTCATGGTATATGTCCAACAGTTTACTTTCACTGTTGGTTGTACCTTGAAAATTATCCACATACAGGTTTTTGCTAATTTCCGTCTTGTTCGGGCTATTGGACTTCTTCAAGTGCGTATCCAAGGTAGCTTGGAGCAGAAAAGGAGATGACGTGGCGCCAAAAGGACAGAGGCAAACCGGTAAGTGATTAATTCACTGTTCGGATCGTTAGGATCCTTAATCCATAGGAACTTTGTGTAGTTCCGGTCTTCTTCTTGAAGACCTACCCTAAGGAATGCCTTGCTGATGTCGGCCGTATATGCATAAGTCCCAATACGGAACTTTAACAGCACGTCGTAAAGCCTTTGTGTTAGGCTAGGGCCAGTTTGAAGACAGTCGTTTAACGAAACACTACTCGGCCTCATTTTAGCACTGCAATTAAATACTATCCGTAATGGGGTAGTTGCAGAATTTTCTGTACACAATGATGTGGTAAGTAGTGACCTTCCTTTGGGTTATCATTTGTAACAACTTCGATAAATTTGTCATCGAGTTGCTTCTGTATTATTTCATGGTACAACTTCAAGTTCTCAGGTTGTCTTTGTAAGCGCAACACCTGTGATCTCAATTGGTTTTGTGCCATAAAATGGTTGACGGGTAGCTGAGGGTGATTCAGCTTCCATGGTAACCTGACCCAGTATTGATTATCTCTGTATATAACTGAGTCCAGGTATTGTTTGTAAGTCCAGTCATCATCTGGGCTAGGTTGTTCAGGGACAATGCCGAGAGTTGCCAGGTCCCATAACTTGTGTACAGGGGGATCAAGCTCTTCCTCGGACATGTCTCTGAGTTGCAGTGGAGACTGGTCTCCTAGTCATGCAACCATTACTGGGTTGGCATGTTGGTGTTCTACAGGTGCGGGTTGGTTTAGCCGTAATACAGGGCCTGTTAGCAAATAGCCACCTGCAGATGGTAACACGTTCATACCGTGTTTGTATTCCTTTCCTTTGATAAACTTATGGTAGACATCTGATCCCATAAGGATTCCAATATTGGAAAGGTTATCTGATGTGATTTTATCAGCCAAATGAATTCCCCTTTTTTCTAGGAATTTGGCTGTTGTCCCCAGACCATATACATACAGATCTGTTGGGAATCTATCTACTACTAGAGCTTGTACATTTTGTTCGTAACCTCCTAATCGTACTTTGGGTTGTACTACCTCGAAGACTCGGGCTCCTGAGTCAGTCAGGAATCCTGCTATGTTTATTCGTGTCTCCTCTACAGGTGTAAGTTTCAGTGTATCTACCAACTCTTTGGATATAAAGGTCAATTGGGACCCTTGATCAAATAATCCACGTACGGTGGCTTTGTTCTCTCCATTTCTAATGATCAATCGTGCAGTAGGTAGAGCTGATTTATGTTTAGACCTTGTTGAGAAGACACTTATGTCAGGTAGCACAGTACAAAGCTGTACTGAGGTGTTAGTTCCTTCCTCCTCCTGTGGTTTGGCAGACTTTGTACTTGAATCCCCACAAAGTGCTGTATGGTGTTGACCCTTATGGCACCTATAACAGGTGCGTATTGTTGATGTGCAGCTGTCGGGATGATGTTCCCTTATACACTTGGTACATCTATGTATCTCCTTGAGTCGTTTTATGCGTGTTGCACGATCGGGGTAACGTCTGCAATTGTACATGGAATGTGATTGTTCACAGAACAGACATGGTCTCCAGACGTTAACAGTATCTTGAGGAGTCACCGATTTGGGTGACGCGTTACCTGTAGGTTTGGAGGTACCAACTGCGTATGTGCCCACACTGCCTTGTCTCCACTTTGGGAGGGAGAAGTTGTTTTAGATTTGTTTGGAGTACTGTTTGTACTCTGTTGTTTACTATTAGTAGTAGACGAAGGTTTAGATGTCGCTTTTTCATCTGGGATAACTCTTTCTCGTTCTATGATGGTTTGTAACCCTTTTGTAATCTCTGTTACTGTCAGAGATGACTTTCCATATAACACAAACAACTTATCCAGGATATCCCTGGGTAATTTGCGTGTCATATGGACTTGGATTATCCAGTCTGATGCATCTAAGTCCACTTTGGTTTTAAGTGCCTTAAGCAAAGACTCAAGCTCCAATCTAAAGGCTTGGAGTGAGACTGCTGTATTATTTGGATGTTTAATATCTAACAGCTTCTGGGTTAAAATTCTGATAGTCCTTTCAGGTTTCGCATAGTTTTCTTTCAATAGTTGTACGGCATTGTCATAATCGTCATCTGTGTGATTCAGATTACAGACTACCTGAAAGGCTTCATCCTTCAAGACACTCTGTAAATACGTAAACTTTGTCGTCTTTGGTACATTGACATTAGAATCCACAGAATCGACAAATTTGCTCCAGAAATTGTCCCAACTCTCGTCCTCTGTTCCAGAAAAAGTTGGAAGACTGAGTGATGGTAATTTGACTTCTGGTGCTGTCTGATTCTGGGTAGTTGTAGCTGCAATATTTATATTGGCCTTATGGGCGTCTATCAAATCGTCATATTGTTGTATTTTTACAAACATTGCATCTTCATAATCAGAGTGTTCTTGGAGAATGTTGTTCATCGTATCTTCATCAATACTGGTAATGTTAAGTAAATCTTGATATTCTTTCATTTGTTGCAACACACGGTCATATTTGTTCCGTGTAAGCTTAAGATAGTTTTCCAGTGCTGCATAATTAACAGGAGTTTGATTACTCATGTCTTCACATTTGTTAATCTGCCTTGTGAGATGCCCCTTTAAGGCCTTAAGGGTTAATTTTACATTTTGGAGTGTAGACATCTTGGAAGTACTTGCTAGTCGTATGGACTTTTAACTATTTGGCACTTAAATTAGTAAAGCAACTAGTTTCCGAACTAGAGCTGTTTATCATTTAAAAAATATACTACTGTATAATCATACACGCTATAATTTGAGTGGTAAGCCTGTATCAATGCTGGTATTCCGCAAGCTAGCCCGTCATTATCACTCTTGGTTGGTACAGAGACACAGGTTAACACTCAAAGGTGAAATGATTATAGTTTAATTATACCTATAATTATACGTATGAATATCAGATTGACAACACAACTCGGGTTGTCATGAATACTGCATAAAAATATGTACTTGCTAGGTTGTAATATATGTTCAACTCTAGACAAGTGTAAAAATTCTTACCCTTACACCAGGTTAGCACAATAAATTAAACTAGGTTGCTGTACAACACCAGCCTAAAATGTCCTACCCTTGTGCAAGAATTTGCTGTTAATAATGTGGTATGCAGTAAATATTATGTTACTTGTGCAATATTAAAGTAATGGTTTATACTTAAATTACAAAAACATTTATAAGTAAAGTAGCCTCTTATCAACCTCTTGTAATGAAAAAGGCACAATAGTTCTTTGGCTCAGGCTTCAGAACTATAATAGTGCTTTGTTGAAAGTTCTGCTTGCTATGAGATTGAAAAGTTAGGCTAGAAAATGTAAATATAGCAATGTCTTTCTGCTATAATATTGCACTACTAATGTATATCAGGATCTTATATCTAGATGCAATGTACCTACTGGTTAACTGTAATAATCATCCGGTTTGAAGGACCATATTTTATGTGGTAAAAACTCCAGGCAGTATATCTCCTTTTAATTGACTTCAATAAAATATAGTTTATCTTATTTTTATTCTTAGTAAGTAAGAATTAAATTGAGTGGACTGTATGTACTTGTTAAAACTGCCTGAAATTAATCTCACATAAATTGGGGGGACAATTTGTAGCTTAAACCACTTTGTAGTGGCTCCTTCTTAAACTACAAATTGTTTACCTAAGATTTATTTATTATAATATTTTATCATACCACATATGGTGGTCTAATCTACTATTATTTCAATAATTATTACTAGTTATGAATACTACTACTACAATATAACAAAGGGTCTTAGCTGGACTTGTTGTATTGGCCCTGCTAAGGCTGTGTTGTTTATTGCATCAAATGGGTGTGGCCCTGTGCCTCATGGTGGCACATAATGGCGGCTGTGGGAGGCCTACAAGGCTGGCATACAGCTAGGTACAATATGTTTATAGTTCAACTCTCTGCTCAGCTACTTGCTGCTCCAAGTCACAATTTACCTGTTTGGGATGCAAGGAATTAGTACATTTCCCTAAACATATCAATACAGGTATAACATGGTATGTGAGGTCTGTAAAAATGGGTTACACGTACATGGTGTTGTTCATATTTTGTAACCGACTTAATTTTGCTATTAAACAGTGCACTAGAATAATATACAAATACTTGGTAAGACGGATACTGGAGTACTCTTATTTGTAGTAGTGGTGTTGATATGGCAGTTTCTTAAGGTAGAGTAGGTCTATCCTTTGCGGCCATTAACACAACACACACGAGCCTCCATTGTTATTGTTTTTCGTGTACGCGGCGTCTGTAAGAGACGCTGGCTTTGTGTACTATTCCAATATTTTGCTGGTTCTACCTCTAAAGTAATTCTACTTTAACAAGGGAATCAAGCTATATTTTGGTGTTAATAATTATATTCAGTCTTATTGAACACTTTTTTATTCAATTTAGACATTAAACTGTTGTATGAACAGTATTTTAATAATGTAAATATACGGTGTCGTCGATGACGTCACGGAGTCTCCCATTCTCTAATTTTAAGAGGATACTGCTAAGGGAAGACTATACTATTTGTGTATGTGTGTGTCGGTTTCCCGACAGTCAGTGAGTACATTGGCTGGTGCCAGCGTGAGAAGACACAGAGGGGAGACACCAACGAGGCGACCGTCTGATCTCTGGGGTCAACCGGCGCGATGGAGAATAACAGCTGTGACGTGGTCCTGATGTGTTCATGATGTCACCTCTCCTACTGATCATCGAGCGGTCAATATGATTGGTTCCCGCTCATTTGCTGCAATGCTATTGGTCAAATTGTAACTCTTTTGTATTGTGTGCCACGAGATGCCCGGCAGCCCTTGCAGAGCATTCTCGTGAGGGAGCTCTTTCATAGAGGACGTGTCCTGTTCCGTCTATCAGCCAATAGACTGAATACCGTCCATTCCTCACCGTCAAGTTAACTTAGCGTCTTTTCGATATACCCACACTCACTCAGAATCATGATTGTGAATATATTGTTCAGAAGCCTATAGTGACAAAATCACCAGAGCGAAACAGACTGGTATCAAGTAATCCCTGGTGACAAAGATCGTTGTGAGTGACCTAGAGTGAGCTAAGGCAGTGCCGCCACTTAAGTAACCTGTGCGTGACTTTACCACAAGTGTACCTGCATGGTACCACAGCCGCCGCCAGCCGCCTCTCTGTCCAGAGCGTGTAGCTAGTACCTCAGTACCTCGAGGCGCCCGCCGCCGCCCTCACTGTACCACGTGACGTCACCACCCTTACTCACCGCCAGTGCCAAGTGTGTGTGTGTGTGTCTGTCTGTTAAGCATACAGCATGCCCTCCTACCCTCGTGTCAAGTACGGATTGTGGGAAGCCTGTCGTCAATGGTCTCATGTCAGAATGAGCGCCCAGCTGTCAGGCCACCTGCGAGTTCTTGAATAAATGTGCCTGAGTGAGTGAGTAAGAGAGGTACCCCCCATATGTAATTACAAGATCTTGTCATTGTTTTATTGTGTCTGTGTTGATCTGAGGTATCAACCACAGTTCTCACCTTCTCATACATACACAGGTTATAGGTGAATCGACGGTGTATGCGTGTTATCTGTGTGGTATCACGGCATTTCACTTGTCTGTGAATGTAAGCTTCACATACACCACACATTTAGTTATTGTGTGATAATATTATTGTGCATGTTATTGCCTGTCCCATTGACAGTGTATTTGTGATTTATTGCATATCATCGTTACCGAGTATGCAGTTGGAACTCTTGTGATCCCTTTGCATACCGGCAGTTAGGTTGCCGTGTTAATGATTGGCTGTCAACTGTGTTAAGTTAGGTGTTTCTCCACGAGTGGATACGAGTCGTTTAGCCAGACGTCAAGAGTCTCGCGAATGCAACCATGGCCTTTCTGACGCCAATCTAAAGTAATTCAAGCACCCTTTGTATTAGTGGTTAAGTTAGTAAAAAATTACTGTTAAGCTTTATGCGGTGTTTCCGTTGAATCACTTCTGAATACTGCCCATCAATTACTCGAGCCTTCAGCTCTAGGTGTCTTCAACACCGAGTTGCCTATATTCACTAAACTATAAAAGTGATGAGGACCCTAGGAGTCCCTTAAAGTGTTAAATCATTGAGGAGATTCCAACGATCAACGTGGAGCAGGACCAGGTGAGGCTAGTCTGAGAAGAGACCCTCAAGGACTCTAACGCGACCTTGCTCCCAGGCCCTGTACGGTTGCTCTCGTATTTTCTATTCTGCTAATTCCGACAGTTTCGTGAAGCGTCTGCCACATGTACATTGGCGACGTACGCATTGCAGTCGTGAAAGCAAAAGAGAAAACCCCCACAATGGTCACTTGATGGAGCGCCGCCCTGCTCCTTATTGTCCGAATTGCATTGTCTCTCTTATGGTCGTGCATGTCCTTCTTGAATGTCCTGACTTCCAGGTCGAGTGTGTGTCTTGTTCTCCGACCACCCCCCGCGGTCGCTTGTCCCTCGATAGTATTCTTGGTGTCTCAGATACTTTTGATATCGTTCGCCTTATGCGTTTTTGTTCTCGTATTGGCATCCATGGTGATATTTAGCGCCCTCTGATTATCCCGCACATTTGATGGTGCTACATAGCCTTCCCGGTTTGATGCCTTCTTTTGATAATTATTTACTTCAGGTGTGTGGGCCGGGTGTCCACACACTACATCTTCAGGTGTGTGGGCCGGGTGTCCACACACTACATCTTCAGGTGTGTGGGCTGGGTGTCCACACACTACATCTTCAGGTGTGTGGGCCAGGTGTCCACACACTACATCTTCAGGTGTGTGGGCCGGGTGTCCACACACTACATCTTCAGGTGTGTAAGCCGGGTGTCCACACACACTACATCTTCAGGTGTGTGGGCCGGGTGTCCACACACTACATCTTCAGGTGTGTGGGCCAGGTGTCCACACACTACATCTTCAGGTGTGTGGGCCAGGTGTCCACACACTACATCTTCAGTTGTGTAAGCCGGGTGCCCACACACTACATCTTCAGGTGTGTGGGCCGGGTGTCCACACACTACATCTTCAGGTGTGTAAGCCGGGTGTCCACACACTACATCTTCAGGTGTGTGGGCCGGGTGTCCACACACTACATCTTCAGGTGTGTGGGCCAGGTGTCCACACACTACATCTTCAGGTGTGTAAGACGGGTGTCCACACACTACATCTTCAGGTGTGTGGGCCGGGTGTCCACACACTACATCTTCAGGTGTGTGGGCCGGGTGTCCACACACTACATCTTCAGGTGTGTGAGCCAGGTGTCCACACACTACATCTTCAGGTGTGTAAGCCGGGTGTCCACACACCACATCTTCAGGTGTGTGGGCCAGGTGTCCACACACTACATCTTCAGGTGTGTAAGCCGGGTACCCACACATTATAAGACACCACACAACAATGATGCAATAACACACAATATAATAATACAGTACAATGAAATATTCAAGACATTACATTACACAACAATACAGCGTAATATAAAAAAATATTTTTAATTAGCATAATAATTATCATGAAAAACAACTGCAGTAATTACAATAAAAGTAATTAAAAACAATAATATTAATAAAAGTAATAAAATATTAAGAATAACAATAACCATGAGGACAACAGGTGTCCACAGAGGCTAAAGTCGGCCGCTGTGGGTGATTAATTGGGCAAGCTTTGTAACTGGTCTCTTGTTACAGTCACCAAGCTGTACCCTGAGTCAGGGTCCCACTACAGCCACTACATGAGAGGGACTTACCTACGGTTGGGGGCGTGGGCCACCACATGAGAGGGACTTACCTATGAGTGGGGTGTGGGAGGGGGCGTGGGCCACCACATGAGAGGTGTAGGCCACAAAGAGCATGTCCAAGATGAGACACAGTCCTCCCACGGTGAGCTTCTCCCCGGCCCCTGGCGGGAGGAGAAACACCACCAGCGTCAGCAGTGACAGACCTGGGGGTTAAGAGCGTCAGCAGTGACTAGACCTGGTGGTTAACAGTGTCAGCAACCTAAGCTGCAGCACATAAGAGCCGAAAGTGCGAAACCTGTCCCAGTTGCAACAACAGCAACACACCTGTTGCGGGATATTGTCAGCAGTGTTTGTCCTTTGGTATGGGAGTGTCAGTACCGACATTCCCTGGACCATGTTGAGGACTAAAGTATACTCTGCGGTTGGTCAGTGAGGTACTGTGGTGGGCTTAATGAGCCTCCAGAGGTAGACAGGTCTCACGCTCAACACCAAACCAACCCCAGCACATCACCATAGTTAATACATATAATAGCTGGGTCTTTCTTAAACAGGTGCCACAAACCAAGGATTTTCCTGTTTTTTTTTTAGTTTATTTTCTTCCAGTGTAAACATGTGTCAATACGTTTGTACAATGGTAACCAGCATATACACATCTTCCTGTCCTTTGTGAGGAGATGGTTCACCAGCTCACTTACAATAGTGCTCTAATGCCTGTGGAGGCCAGTACACTTGTTAAGTGCACTTGTTAAGTTCGCGACTTCAGTTTGGTAACCAGCAACCGAAACTTCTAGTGTTTGGGTCATGTGATGAGCCAGCCCCAGTCATCGTATTCCAGAAATATTACCTGGCCGGGGTAGCACGTCTGTGGACAGAGGTAGAGCTGATAGCATCATTCTATTGTATAGCTGAAGCGAGACTCAAGTTTGCGCGGGAATAACTAGGCCGCATGCGTGAGGTGAGCTGTGGGCCTCCCGCACGCACGTAATTCTCGGGAGTGTTTATCCTGCGGGATCGATAAATCACTCACCCATGTGATTTAAGGAGTGCGAGATCTCCTTAGTGTTCCCAGTAACGTTTGATAGCTGTAGACTACAGGTGTCAACAATATATATATATATATATAATATATATAAATATATATATATATATATATATATATATATATATATATATATATATATATATATATATATATCTATATATCTATATATATATCTATATATATATCTAATATATATCTGATCGTAGTGTCACGGTGCCCAGTGTTATTGTGTTATTTACTGTGGTGATGGCAATGTGGACCTATGTCTAATGGTAATGAGAGCACTGTGGTCATTTGCAACAGTAAGCGAGTGTTGTGCAGTATTCTAATACTTGGAAATAGAGTACTTGCCGTGGTTCTTATTGCAAAGAGATTGTCATTGTTAGTGATTTGCTAGTGTTGAGCACTCACCGTATATGTGATTGCAGTTCAGTAAAGTCATTGTGGGGGGCAGTGTTCTAGAGGGTCATGTCCTGTATGTATTTTACTAGGTTCTGCAGTATTGTCATTGCAACCGGATTGTAACGTAAATCACCGATTTGTTAGTCGATTTGTCATTGTCGTGGGTGAACTCTGCTGTAGACGAGTACTTGGGTTTTATATTTTCCTGTTTATCTGGTAGACGTCGAAGTCCAGTATTCAGTGAGGTGATTGCGAGGCAATTAATATAACGTAACAAGGGAACGCCCATTGCTTCAAGAGAATTGTTCTTGACATTTGAGTAACGTAGAATACGTTTAGGTTAATTATCTTTCCTGCAAGCAGCTACGGTAGTCTCAAGGAGCATAGCCATCAGCCAGATAAGAATTAGAGTATTGTCTGTCGTAATTAACGGTCAGTGGGCCGGGTAATTGACGTGGTTTCAGGAAGTCAAAGTAATTAACCTTGATCCTTGTTTGATCGACTCACACGAAGGCTCCATTGTTCCATTAACATAACGTCGTTATTTATGTCGGAAGTACCGGCACTTGATTGACTCGAGGGAGGAGTAACGTCATTTTAGAATAACGTAAACGTGGTGCCTAATTACTGTTATTAGCCACCTGAATTGGTTTGAGTATGGAAGGCTCAGACGGAATTCATACCTTTATGTAAAGGCTGAGCCAGTGTGAAAGGTTGCGTATTTAACCGTTTAATTATTGATCTTGAGGATAATTAATTACTCTAAAGGTAATCACGAGTGATTACCGTTCTCTTAGCACGTTGGACATTGTAAATCAGAGTTTACAATCGCCGAGTGATTAGTATCCGATTACGTAAATTAAACGTAACTAGTAAAGAGATAATCAGCTGTCGGTAGTACAGGGATTAATGGATTTTCTCACTGAATGCTCGACGGGTAGAGTGTTGGTGTAATTTCTGCGTTACTAGTGACAATTGTAAGAATTATTAAATTAACGTAAATGTTTTTGTTATTAACATAAATGTTATATTATTATCGATTGT
>WNGS01139273.1:0-10606 GCA_020271785.1 Procambarus virginalis
ACTCCATTGTGATGTGGTTCCTCCAGGCTCAATTGGAAGTTATGCTTTGGGCATGACTGATCTTCTATGATGTCATGGGTATTCACCCCTGAACCTTACCTACCTGTCATGACTGTTAGTAACAGTAGCAGAAACGTTGTTGGCACTACACTCCAAGACATGAGCATCACGTGCAGTATCTTCCACTCGACGAGCCATATCCAGTAACTTGTTAAGAGAACTTTCCCTCACATCCGAGCGAAGTTCCTAGAGCTCATTCGACGAGACGTGTAGAATGTGCATGTTGTCCAATTATTTTGCGGTTTGATTTCGTGTGTCAACCATCAGCAAACTCACAGTGGGCTGCTAAACCCTGCAGACGTGTAGTGTATTGATCACAGTTTCATTAGAGAGTTGTTGTGCTCTCCTGAATACTGCATAATTTCCACTACAGCCCCCCCCCCCCCCCCAGTAAATCTTTGTGACCTTGGTCCTGGGAACAATGCTCAGTTAATTTGGCCTGGGCAGTGGCATAATCTTTGGCGCCACCAGTGTCTTTCAGTGTTATCAAAGATGTCACAAACTCTTTCACCTGCATAATGAAGTAGAGAGGCATGCTTTCTTTCAGCATTTTTGATGTCTGAAACTATCAACCAATTTTCAAACCTTTTAAGAGCCATTTGATCCTCCTCTGGTTTGTCTGGTCACAGTGTCAGGATTCAAATGTACAGGTGAAACGTGAGGATACTATTTGCCATTATTTACTGAATAAATTTAATACTTAGCACTTAAAATGTTTCTCAGAGTATATAACACTTACTGCACGGTATATGTTATTTAAGAATTTCACTGTAATTACTTTATTTTGCAAAGCACACAAGCATTTTAATGCAAAAGTTCACAACTGTGCACAATACAGCAGCAACTGGCTTCTTACCTAGCCCTTGTGTACATGTGTTGTTACTCCAACTCACAGCAGCCATCACGCATGTTGTTATGCGATGTGGCTACAGCCAGCATGTCAGCAGTGGTACAGTGCAGTAGTGTCCAGCATGTTGGGCGACAGCAGTTGGCAGCAGTAGGTCGCAGTTGGCAGCAGTAGGCACCAGTTGGTTCACAGCGTGAAGAATTCTGTAGCACAGAGCGTCGTTTCGTACTCAAAACATCAGGTTTTGTACACAGTATCAAAGCGCCGTTTCGTACACAGCATCAGCTCCCAGATTCCTCAGTACACAGCTTGTAAGCACATAGCTTGGGATGCCACACAGCATGTCGTGTTAGCACACAGCAACGGCAGCGCACAGCAACGATCAGCACACAGCAACTGTCAGCACGAAGCATGGGGTAGCTTACAGCATCGGGTATGGTGCGCACAGCTTCTCTTTCCTCCTGTGGGCGCGTGAGGCAGCATGCTTCTCCCTTGCGTTTTGTTGAACAAAATACCAGCGTTCCCAGTTCATCCTCGTCGCCACGCTGTGGTGTCTGTATATAGCTTAGATAGTCTTGGTAGTAAGGGTGATGTAAAGTCATCCCTGGCTACTGACTTTAATAATTATAACGATCTACACTCTGATAGAGTAGCTCCCAGCTCTGGCCGGCCTGTGCCTGGCGTCCCTCACTTTGTTTACCTCCTCATCCATCAGTGGCGTTCCCAGGTGCGCACATAGAAACGGATGGTACCATTTTCCGTGGAACATTACACTGTGGAAACACTTGCGTTTGTTATGGTTTTTGTTAGCTCTTTGTGTTCTGTGACAGTGCTATTGATGTCTTGGTTTTCTTTTAGATGGCCCATTCTCCCGAGTTTCCTTTGCTTTATTTGTAACGCCATCTATGTTTGAGTATATTGCCTTTGAAGCTCACTTGTGCCTGTTCATTTTCCTAGTCCCCTTCTTGCGGCGAGCATTCTCCTGCGGGTGAAAAGCTGTTTCCCTGGGTGACAAGATTGCTGAGCTGGTTTGCAGGGTCTCAGAGGATTTTGGGCTGGGGGGTGGGGTAGTGTCATGGTATGAGGAAGATCGGAAGAGAGTAGAGAAGAGAGGGGGGGGGTGGGTTAAGGAGATAGCGGGGGGGGGACATGGAGGATATGTGGTGAGGGGGTAGAGTATGGATAGGGAGGGTGTGGGATGAAGTGGGAGGGGGGGACATGGGGGTAAGGGGGAGGGAAACATGGGTGGGAATGGGGGAGGGTTGGATCAGTGTCCGAATGGGGTGGGGGGGTGGGAGGGAAGGGAAGGTTGGGTGAGCATGTTGGGGTGGGGCAGGTAGGGTGAGGTGGAGGGAGTGGTGGTTTCATGCAGAGGAGAGTCTTGGTGGTGTTGCCCTCCCCTCTTTTGTTGCTGGGATGCTGGTTTGTGGGTATCCCTTTATGTCTGGGACTATCTGTGTGCTGTGTGTCCAAGTGCTAGTGTTGTGTGTACTCACCTATTGTGCTGTGCGGGGGTTGAGCTCTGGCTCTTTGGTCCCGCCTCTCTAACTGTCAATCAACTAGGTGTACAGATTCCCGAGCCTATTGGGCTCTATCATATCTACACCTTGAAACTGTGTATGGAGTCATGCCTCCACCACCTCACTGTCCTAATGCATTCCATTGTAACAACTCTGACACTGAAAATGTTCTTTCAATACGTCATGTGGCTCATTTGGGGTCACTCAGTTTCCACCTGTGTCCCCTTGTTCGCGTCCCCCCAGTGGTTGAATAGTTTGTCCCCCCCTTGTCTACCCGGTCGATTCCTCTGAGGATTTTGTAGGTTGTGCGCATATCTCCCCTTACTCCTTACGGTGTGTGTGTGTGTGGTGTGTGTTGTGGTGTGTGTGGTGTGTGTGTGTGTGTGTGTGTGTGTGTGTGTGGTGTGTGTGTGTGTGTGTGTGGGTGTGTGTTGTGTGTGTGTTGTGTGGTGTGTGTACTCACCTAGTTGTACTCACCTAGTTGTGTTTGCGGGGTTGAGCTCTGGCTCTTTGGTCCCGCCTCTCAACCGTCAATCAACAGGTGTACAGATTCCTGAGCCTATTGGGCTCTATCATATCTACACTTGAAACTGTGTATGGAGTCAGCCTCCACCACATCACTTCCTAATGCATTCCATTTGTCAACCACTCTGACACTAAAAAAGTTCTTTCTAATATCTCTGTGGCTCATTTGGGCACTCAGTTTCCACCTGTGTCCCCTAGTGCGTGTGCCCCTTGTGTTAAATAGCCTGTCTTTATCTACCCTATCAATTCCCTTCAGAATCTTGAATGTGGTGATCATGTCCCCCCTAACTCTTCTGTCTTCCAGCGAAGTGAGGTTTAATTCCCGTAGTCTCTCCTCGTAGCTCATACCTCTCAGCTCGGGTACTAGTCTGGTGGCAAACCTTTGAACCTTTCCAGTTTAGTCTTATCCTTGACTAGATATGGACTCCATGCTGGGGCTGCATACTCCAGGATTGGCCTGACATATGTGGTATACAAAGTTCTGAATGATTCTTTACACAAGTTTCTGAATGCCGTTTGTATGTTGGCCAGCCTGGCATATGCCGCTGATGTTATCCTCTTGATATGGCTGCAGGAGACAGGTCTGGCGTGATATCAACTCCCAAGTCTTTTTCTCTCTCTGACTCCTGAAGAATTTCCTCTCCCAGATGATACCTTGTATCTGGCCTCCTGCTCCCTACACCTATCTTCATTACATTACATTTGGTTGGGTTAAACTCTAACAACCATTTGTTCGACCATTCCTTCAGCTTGTCTAGGTCTTCTTGAAGCCTAACAGTCCTCTTCTGTCTTAATCCTTCTCATAATTTTGGCATCGTCCGCAAACATTGAGAGAAATGAATCTATACCCTCCGGGAGATCATTTACATATATCAGAAACAAGATAGGACCGAGTACAGAGCCCTGTGGGACTCCACTGGTGACTTCACGCCAATCGGAGGTCTCACCCCTCACCGTAACTCTGCTTCCTATTGCTTAGGTACTCCCTTATCCACTGGAGCACCTTACCAGCTACACCTGCCTGTCTCTCCAGCTTATGTACCAGCCTCTTATGCGGTACTGTGTCAAAGGCTTTCCGACAATCCAAGAAAATGCAGTCGCCCAGCCCTCTCTTTCTTGCTTAATCTTTGTCACCTGGTCGTAGAATTCTATTAAGCCAGTCAGGCAAGATTTACCCTCCCTGAACCCATGTTGGCGATTTGTCACGAAGTCCCTTCTCTCCAGATGTGCTACCAGGTTTTTTCTCACGATCTTCTCCATCACCTTGCATGGTATACAAGTCAAGGACACTGGCCTGTAGTTCAGTGCCTCTTGCCTGTCGCCCTTTTTGTATATTGGGACCACATTCGCCGTCTTCCATATTCTGGTAGGTCTCCGTCTCCAGTGACCTACTATACACTATGGAGAGTGGCAAGCAAAGTGCCTCTGCACACTCTTTCAGTACCCATGGCGAGATCCCGTCTGGACCAACAGCCTTTCTAACATCCAGATCCAGCAGGTGTCTCTTGACCTCCTCTCTCGTAATTTCGAACTCTTCCAAGGCCGCCTGGTTTACTTCCTTTCTCCTAGCACAGTGACCTCACCTTGTTCTGTTGTGAAGACCTCCTGGAACCTCTTGTTGAGTTCTTCACACACCTCTTTGTCATTCTCTGTATACCTGTCCTCGCCTGTTCTAAGTTTCACTACCTGTTCTTTCACTTGTTTTCCTTCTGATGTGACTGTGGAGTAGCTTTGGTTCGGTCTTGGCTTTGTTTGCTATATCATTTTCATAACTTTTTCTGCTTCTCTCTCACCCTGACATACTCATTCCTGGTTCTCTGGTAGTATCTCTCTCTGCTTTCTGGTGTTCTGTTATTCCGGAAGTTCCTCCACGCCCTTTTGTTCAGTTTCTTTGCTTCCATACATGCCCTATTATACCATGGATTCTTCTGTTGCTTCTCGGATTTTTCCTTTTGGGCCGGGATGTATCTGCTTACTGCCTCCTGACACTTTTGGGTGACATAGTCCATCATATCTTGTACAGACTTAGCTCTGAGGTCTGTGTCCCAAGGTATTTCCCTTAGGAAGCTTCTCATCTCCTCATAATTTCCCTTCGGTATGCCAGCCTTTTGTTTCCTAGTTCTTTTGGGGGGGAGATATTCTAGCTCTACCAGGTACTCAAAGTTCAATACACTGTGATCACTCATTCCCAAGGGTGCTTCCATCTTGACTTCCCTTATATCCCACTCATTTAGGGTAAATATCAGATCAAGCATTGCTGGTTCATCTTCTCCTCTCATTCTTGTTGGTTCCTTGATGTGCTGGCTTAGAAAGTTTTGTTGCCACGTCCAGCAGCTTAGCTCTCCATGTTTCTGGTCCTCCATGCGGGTCTCTGTTCTCCCAATCTATCTTCCATGGTTGAAGTCTCCCATGATTAGTAGTCCAGATCCATTCCTGCTAGCAACAGAAGCTGCTCTCTCTATTATGTTAATGGTGGCCATGTTGTTTCTATCATATTCCTGTCTGGGTCTTCTGTCATTTGGTGGTGGATTATATATGACTACGACTATAATTTTTTGCCCTCCAGTTGTTATTGTTCCTATTATGTAGTCACTGAAACCTTCACATCCCTGAACAACCAACTCCTCAAAATCCCAGCCTTTTCTTAAGCAGGGGCTACACCACCACCACCTCTTCCTTCTCTCTCTTTCCTCATAACATAATAGTCCTGTGGAAACACGCATTTGTTATGGTTTCGTCAGCTTTGTTTCTGTGAGAGCTATTATGTCTGGTTTTCCTCTAGTACCCATTCTCCAAGTTCATTTGCTTTATTTGTAATTCCATCTATGTTAGTGTACATTGCCTTGAGGCTCACTTTCTTCTGTCCCTTCTCAAATCTTCTCCTTGGTGAATGTTCTGCTGGTGGAGGAAGCTGTGCCAGGGGTGTGAGGATTTGTGAGGTGGATACCAGGGTTGCAGAAGATACTGGGATGAGGGATGGGGGGTCAAGTGAAGGGGGAGGGACAGGGAGGGTATGGGGTGAAAGGGACGGGAGGACAGGAAGGAAAGGGGGGGTTTTCTATGCAGAGGAGGGTGGTGGGGTTGCCCTCCCTGCTGGTGTTACTGGGTAGCTGGTTGTGGGTTCCCCCCCTCGCCTCTGGGGGTGATGTGTTGGGAGCTGTGGTTTCCTGGTTTTCCCCTCTCGCCCTGCGCTTCTTCCTTGCTTCTGCCACCATGGCCCTCTCCTCCCTCGTCATGTCCCTCTGGAGGAATACTTTTTTGAATTCTTCCACATGTTGCAGATGGCTTTACTTTGTTAGAATTGTGTCCTTTGTGTTCTCGTTTGCAAACACTATCTTTAACACACGGTCTCAGTCCTTTTTGTACCAGCCTAACCTGAAAACCCTCTCAATGCTATGCTCAGCCCCTTCCATGTCTAGTGCCTTCAGTATTTCATTCACTGCTGCTTTGTCCTTATGATTCCACTCTTTCCTATTAGAGCCTTCCTGCTCTTTATACCCACAGCTACCACTGATCTTTTCCTTTCCAGCAGCTGGCTAGTGGAGCGTGCCACTTCCTGTGAGGTGGCTGCTTTCATGGCTACCTCCATCACTGCAGACATTACTTCAGAGTTGTTCTTTTTTTAGCATTTCTGCAAATTTTGCTTTTATTGTGGCATTCTCTTCCAAAATACTATTACCACCTGCTCCCTGGGTGGTTATCTGAGTCTCAGCATCGATACTGTCTCTTTGAGGGCTCTAATCTCCTCCTTTGCTGCTGTCAGCTCTTTTTTTAGGTTGCTTATTTCATTCTTCATTCCTGCATCATTTCTGCATCTCACTCTTGATGTCCTCCAGAAACTGGGCAAACATTTTCTTCATTTCGTTGCCTGAGCTTTTCCCTGTTCCCCTGGTGCCTCTGGTTGTCATGCATGACCCTGTTCCTAGTTGTGCCATGATAGAATTTGTCAGAAGGGCAGAGCAGGGTGAGGGAGAGAGAGAGAGAGAGAGAGGAGAGGAGAGAGAGAGAGAGAGAGAAGTGAGAGGAGGAGAGAGAGAGGGAGAGAGGAGAGAGAGAGAGGAGAGAGTGGAGATAGAGAGAGAGACTGGGAAGGGAGGAGAGAGAGATAGAGAGAGAGAGAGAGAGGAGAGGAGAGAGAGAGAGGAGAAGAGAGGAGGAGAGAGAGAGAGAGAGAGAGAGAGAGAGAGGAGAGCGAGCGAGAGAGAGAGAGAGAGAGAGAGAGAGGGAAAGTATATGTAAGGGGATGGCAGGGACTGGGGGGTTGGGGGGGGGGGGCGGTGGTGGCGACCAGGTCAGATGGGGGGTGAGAGAGGAGGTGGGGGATAGTGGGGTCTCGCCTCTTTCCCCAAAAGGTGTTAATCCTTTCTTCCCTGAGTGAATGTTTGTGTGTGAGTGTTTGTGTGCATTTTTTGTGTGTGCGTGCATGTGTGCGTGTATACGTACGTGGGCGTGCGTGCGTGTGTGCGTGCGTGTGTCACGAGTTCTCGTAAGCGTTAAATTTTACCCAAATGAGCCACTTTGAGATTTTAAATATATATGCTATCCTGAACAAGAATTTAGTAATATTTTACCTCACACTGTACACCTGATTAATTGACCAGAGAGGGGGTACATACCAGTCTGCCTTTCCGCTCACATAACTAGATGAGTAATGACGATGTATGGTTGATGATGATGCTCCGTTGTTGCCTTCCACAAGGTGATTCACTAAGTGCTAGTAGATTGATGATGGCGGTTCTTCTCTGTCAACACAAAGCTCTGGAGTCAGTCACTGTATCTTTATGATACAGTTCACTAATTTACTGTACCACTGATCACAGTCACCACCCAAGAAACACAATCAGGCAGTTCCACGGCGGGTCGTCCCACCTGGCCGTCAGGTCAGGTCGCTCCACCGGTCCTCCACACTGCTTATGCACCGGTGATGCCACTAGTTCCACCTTGGTTTCTTCGCACTATCGCTAGCGATATGACTATGCTATGTTGCACCCTGTTAGCTACACACTGGGAGAGGCCAAATACTATGATCTAGCCTCTATACTCCTTCAATGTCCCGAGAAATTGACGAATTTCCGCGGACCTCTCTAATCGTGTGTCTCCCCTACCGTCAGCGGCCTATGTATGTATGTGTGTGTGTGTGTGTGTGTGTGTGTGTTATTCAACTATAGAACACTTTCCCACCAGGAGACTCGAACCCTAGCCAGCACAGAAGCCTTCCAACTCCAGGCATAACAGGTAATGCGTTAACCCACTGCACCACGCTCAGAGCCTTAAAAGAGATGGTAATTCTGGGGTATTTCAACACCCCAAAGACCACCATCTTCCAAGACCACTAGAGCAAGTGAGGGGTCAAATTTACGTTTTTTCATCAAGTCCCTGTTGAATATGGGAAGACACTGTGTCTATGCTTATGCCCAACTTGCCTAAACACGCAAGAGTAGTTATTCAACTATAGAATAACAGTTGTTGTTATTTCTCGAGTTGTCTCTAGTTGGATGGGGGGGTCTCTAGTTGAGGCAGTTGATAGTGGTAAGGATTGTGATGTGTGTGTGTGTGTGTGTGTGTGTGTGTGTGTGTGTGTGTGTGTGTGTGTGTGTGTGCGTGTGTGTGTGTGTGTGTGTGTGTGTGTGTGTGTGTGTGTGTGTGTGTGTGTGTGTGTGTGTGTGTGTGTGTGTGTGTGTGTGTGTGTGTGTGTGCGTGCGTGTGTGTGTGTGTGTGTGTACTCACCTAGTGTGCTCAACTATTCGTGATTGCGGGGTTCAGCTTTGGCTCTTTGGTCCTGCCTCTCAACTGTCAATCAACTGGTGTACAGATTCCTGAACCTACTGGGCTCTATCATATCTACATTTGAAACTGTGCATGGAGTCAGTCTCCACCACATCACTACCTAATGCATTCCACCTGTTAACTACTCTAACACTGAAAAAGTTTTTTCTAACGTCCCTGTGGCTTATGTGGATACCCAGTTTCCACTTATGTTTTTTTTTTTTTTTTTTTTTTTTTTTTTTTTTTTTTTTGAGATATATACAAGAGTTGTTACATTCTTGTACAGCCACTAGTACGCGTAGCGTTTCGGGCAGGTCCCTGGAATACGATCCCCTGCCGCGAAGAATCGTTTTTTCATCCAAGTACACATTTTACTGTTGCGTTAAACAGAGGCTACAGTTAAGGAATTGCGCCCAGTAAATCCTCCCCGGCCAGGATACGAACCCATGACATAGCGCTCGCGGAACGCCAGGCGAGTGTCTTACCACTACACCACGGAGATGTCCCCCTTGTTCGCGTACCAACAGTGTTGAATAGTTTATCCTTGCCTATCCTGTCGATTCCCTTGAAGATTTTGTAGGTTGTGATCATGTCTTCCCTTTCTCTTCTATCTTTCAGTGTCGTAAGGTGCATTTCCCGCAGCCTTTCCTCGTAACTCATGCATCTTAGTTCTGGGACTAGTATAATGGCATACCTCTGAACTCTATCCAGCTTCGTCTTATGGTTGACAAGGTACGGGCTCCATGCGGGGGGCCGCATACTCCAGGATTGGCTTACATATGTGGTACACAAGATTCTGAATGATTCCTTACACAGATTCCTGAAGGCTGTTCTGATGTTAGCCAGCCTCGCATACGTTAAGACGAAATTCTTTTAATGTGGGCTTCAGGAGACAGGATTGGTGTGATATCAACTCCTAGATCTTTCTCTCTGTCCGTTTCATTAAGTACTTCATCTTCTATTCTGTATCCTCAGTCTGGCCTCCTGTTTCCAACGCGTAGTTCCATTACTTTGCATTTACTAGGGTTGAACATTAGCAGCCATTTGTTGGACAAATCATTCAGTCTGCCTAGGTCATCTTGTAGCCTCCTACTATCATCCTCTGTTTCAAGCCTCTTCATAATTTTTGCATCATCAGCAAACATTGAGAGAAACGAAGATCTTTTTGATATATGTAAACGAAGATCTGTTTCTGATATATGTAAATGATCTTCCTCTGGAAGATCATTTACATATATCAGAAGCAGTATAGGTCCAAGGACTGACCCCTGTGGGACTCCACTGGTAACATCTCGCCAGTCTGAGACCTCACCCCTCACAGTGACTCGTTGTCTTCTGTTGCTTACGTTCTTCTTTACCCAATGGAGTACATTTCCTTTCACTCCAGCCTGCATCTCCAGCTTTTCAGTAGCCTTTTGTGTGGTACTGTGTGAAAGGCTTTCTGGCAATCTAAAATATGCAGTCTGCCCACTCCTCTCTTTCTTGCCTGATTTTTGTTGCCTGGTTGTAGGATTCAAGTAACCCTGTGAGGCAAGACTTTCCATCCATGAACCCATGTTGATGCTGTGTTACAAAGTTCTTTCGCTCCAGATGTTCTTCTAGCTTTCTTCGCACAATCTTCTCCATCAGCTTGCATGGTATACATGTTAGGCACACTGGACTGTAGTTCAGTGCCTCCTGTCTATCCCCTTTCTTGTGTATCGGGACTATATTAGCTGCTTTCCAAATTTCTGGCAGTTCCACTGTGACCAGTGATTGTTATACACTATGGAGAGTGGCAGGCACAGTTCTGCTGTTCTTCCTTTAGTATTCAAAGGAGATTCCATCTCGGCCTATAGCCTTTGTCACATCCAACTCTAGTAAACCTTCCTACTTCCCCACTGGTAAT
>WNGS01139279.1:0-12530 GCA_020271785.1 Procambarus virginalis
AGAGACGATGATCTTACATTGACACCATTATTCTTTCAGGCTGAAACCCAATCCGACAGTGTTCCTGGGTTCTTTATGGAGAACGAAATACTCTATCGCAGGTATAGACCCAGTAACTGAAGGACGAGGACGATTGGGCAAATGTTGAACAACTAGTGATTCCACCAGCCTGCGGCCCACGATTCTACACCTGGCCCACGGCGCTTTGTCACACTATGGGTTCAACAAGACTTACCATGGAATTCGACAAGACTACTACTGGCCAGGTATGGTAAACGACGTCAAATCTCATGTCAAATTATGCCACGTGTGTCAGTTAGCCGGGAAACCGAACGTTTCCATTCCCAGAGCACCCCTGATACCCATCCAGGTGCCTGAGGAACCGTTCCACAAGCTCATTATCGACTGCGTTGGTCCTTTGCCTCGGACCAGTGCAGGCAACTCATATATCTTAACCATCCTGTGTCCTACCACCAGATTTCCGATAGCAGTTCCAGTAAAAAATATTACAGCTGCTACAGTGGTGAAGAATCTACTGAAAATCTTCACCCAGTATGGATTTCCGAGGGAGATTCAAAGCGACTGTGGTACCAACTTCACCAGTGATCTCTTCAAACGGACTCTGGAGGAGTTCAACATCAAACAGGTACTGTCCAGCCCCTATCATCCTGCTTCACAGGGTTCTCTCGAGCGTAGTCATCAAACCATCAAGGCACTCTTAAAAAAGTTCTGTAATGAGACCTCAAAGGATTGGGATAGGCAAATTGATCTAATTATGTGTATTTTCAGAAGTCTTCCCAACGAGTCACTAGGAGTATCTCCTTATGAGATGCTCTACGGACGTAAGTGCCGTACACCTCTCAAGGCTTTCAAGGATTCTCTACGTGATGACACCTTCAGTGAGCATCAGAGTGTGCCCCAGTATCTCCAAAATCTCCGACACATTCTAGAGAGGGTCCATTCCTTTGCTAGCAACAACCTACAGAAAGCCCAGGAGAGGATGAAGACTCGTTACGACCGGCACTGTAAAGTAAGGAAGTTTACACCAGGAGACTTAGTACTTGCCTATTTCCCTATCCCAGGTTCTCCTTTACAGAACAGGTTCTCAGGACCCTACCGTGTTAAGGAGTGCCGGAACAACTTCAACTACGTTCTCGAGACACCCGATAGGCGGCGGAAGACCCAGCTGTGCCACATTAATTTACTCAAGCCCTACCATGGGGTTCCTCCCACTGTGTTAACCAATTTCACCTCATTTACAGGTCCATACAGCCACAGTGAGACCTTCCCTGCTTCTCCTTCCGAGAGCACTGACACTGAGCCAGCGCTCTCTAACTCGGAAATCCTTACTAACCTTCAACATCATTTTCAGGACGATAATAGTGCTCCACTAATCAAACTCGTCAGAGAATATCAAGAGTTGTTTCGAGATGACCCCCAAGAGTGTACTGTGACTCGGCACGACATCCAACTGCTACCTGACACCCAGCCGATTCGCCAACCATTCTACCGAATCAGCCCGAGCAAAACGGAAGTCATGCGGGCTGAGGTACAGTATCTCTTGGACCATGGACTGGCTAGCCCCTGTGAGTCCCCCTGGGCCTCACCATGCATCCTGGTACCCAAACCTCACGGCAAAATCCGTCTGTGTACGGATTATAGGAAGTTGAACCAGGTCACAGTGAAGGACGCCTACCCAATACCCAGAGTAGACGACATTTTGGATGCCATTGGTAATGCCCGCTACCTGTCTCAGGTAGACCTACTAAAGGGCTACTACCAGGTGAGTTTAACGGAGCGAGCTAAGGTACTGTCCGCCTTTATAACCCCCTTTGGTCTCTACAGGTACCATCGCCTTCCCTTTGGACTCTGCAATGCCCCAGCCACCTTTCAGAGAGCTGTCAACCGCGTCATCCAGGGCTTGGAAAACACCTATGCCTATCTGGACGACATTGTGATAGCATCCGACACCTGGAGCGAACACCTGCTCCAGCTACAACGATTGTTCTACAAGCTCCTGAAAGCCGGCCTCACCATCAATTTGGGCAAGTCCACCTTCGCGAAAGGTAAAGTGCGGTACCTGGGTCATGTTATAGGGAGTGGCAACCTGGCTCCGTTAAACATTCACATTCAAGCAATCCAACAGTATCCACAGCCTACTACCAGGAAGCAGCTCCTGCGCTTCCTTGGTCTTGCTTCCTATTACCGTAGGTTTGTGAAGAATTTTAGCACTGTTGCAACCCCATTAATCACCTTAACCAGTCCCAAGCAACGGTATAATTGGACCAGAGAGCAAACCGTTGCATTCGAACAACTCAAATTCCTCCTCTGTTCTAATCCCATTCTCGCCTCACCAGATATCAAGAAGCCTTTCATCCTCCATGTCGACGCCAGTGGTACCGGCATTGGAAGTGTCTTAATGCAGCAGCGAGGCGAGGAGGTTCTACCTGTCAGCTACTACAGTTACAAGTTGAAGCCTCATCAGAAGAACTACAGTACTATAGAGAAGGAACTCCTGTCCATCGTCCTGAGCTACAACACTTTGCACCATATCTGCACGGTGCTAGGTCCACTACCATCTATTCGGACCACAACCCTCTGAGATTTTTACATCAAGCCCAATTTAATAACCAACGTCTGCTGCGATGGGCTTTATATCTTCAAGGCTTCAACTTAAAGATCTGCTACATCAAGGGGCCTGACAACATCATCGCTGATGCCCTCTCCAGAGTGCATGAGGTGGAGGCAGCTCCACCTCCCACTCTACCTCCAGTGGACGTGATTCACCCGAAACGGCAGGCTTCGGGGGAGAGTTGTGACGATAATCTCTTATCAGAGATTTAGCCTGCCATTTCTGCGAATCACTCCTGTCCTCATCAACGTACAAGATACGTTTTGTAGTGGCTAAACGTATTATAAGCTCGCCACACGTACCAGCAACTCCCTCCTTCCCCCCCACTGCTGCACCTGGTCGACGCGCCGAACCCTGCAACGCCTAACTAGCGACTGCGACCATCCAGCTTCCTCATTGGCCGCCAACCAACACTCCACTCCGGCTCCCCGCCAATCACAAGACCTCACCAGTTATTGTTGGAGTCCCTTACGTTTCTGCCAGCCAGAATATTGTGTGCTCGCAAGCTGTGAACTCCTAAGTGACTCACTCTGTGTGGTCAAGTAGAGGTTCATAGTTAGTGCATATATTCCAGCATTCATATTTTACTTACTTTTGTATGTCAATTCTCCTCCCCATTAACGTAATCTATTTTCATGTTTATATTGTTTATTGTTTTTGCCAGTAAGCCAAGTTTTTGCATTATTTCAATTTGTGTTTTCTTATTGTTATTAAAATCCATATTTTTTATTATTGCTTTTCGTCTTTACAACCTTACCACAGATTACCAAATCACGCAGTCATTCTTTTTTTTTTTCTCTTTTTTTTCCTTTTCTTTTTTTTATATTATATGTGGCCCAGCAATGACAACTGCTAGTTGGAAGACTGCCGACCACCATTTCCAACTCGATTACCGTCACAGTACAAAGTAGGCATCACAGTCTACCACTAACCTACTAAGTTGAAACTAGCCACAAGCATCTAGCCTCCAACCTTGAAGAGGCAAAACGGACATTCTCTTTCGCATGGATTAAGCTTGACCAATCATAAGGGGGGGGGGGGGACATTTCATCCAAATACATGATTCTCATCAACAAGAATTTCGTCAACAATACATAGCTTTCATCAATCACGAACGGATTTAATCAATAATGAATGAATTTCATAACCAAAATACTAATATTCACTCTTAGAAGACGAAGCCTTGCGTCCCCTCGAGTCTAGAAACCGAGTCCCACTGAATTTTCAGTACTGTTTTAATGTCAGTAAAAAAAACAATAACCAAAAAAAACAATAAAAACTAAACCAATTAAGAAGTATCCCGTAAAAACATCAATGAAATAACACCCCCCTTGTCTCTGTCTCTCTCTCTCTCTCTCTCTCTCTCTCTCTCTCTCTCTCTCTCTCTCTCTCTCTCTCTCTCCCACGGCCTCGGGTCGTGGGAGAGAGACGAGGGATCTCCATAGACCAGCATCCATGACTCCATAGTCCAGGCTCACTCGCTGATGAGAAATGTCCCTGCAATATGTCCTTGATGGGTGCGAGAGAGCATGGATTGCATCACATTGCATAAATCTTATCAACCTTGCAGAGATTTGATCAGTAATGCACAGATTTGATCATACGTTCGTTTAACAAGGCATAGATTTGATCAGAGATGTATAGATTTGATCAACAATGCATAGATCTGATCAATAATGCATAGATCTGATCAATAATGCATAGATCTGATCAATAATGCATAAATTTGATCAACACTGCATAGATTTGATCAACAATGCATAGATCTGATCAATAATGCATAAATTTGATCAACAATGCATAGATCTGATCAATAATGCATAGATTCGATTTCCTCTTCCATGAATAGCTTAATGAACAATGTATGCAGTGTATCCAGGCATCAATGGCATCAATAAAACACGTATTCTATATTAACTATCATCATAATTAATACACATGGTCATTCAATAATAAAAACAAATGCTACCGTAGTTCATGGTCGCACTGTAGTTCATGGTCGTACCGTAGTTCATGGTCGTACCGTAGTTCATGGTCGTACCGTAGTTCATGGTCGTACTGTAGTCATGGTCGCACCGTAGTTCATGGTCGTACCGTAGTTCATGGTCGCACTGTAGTTCATGTCGTACCGTAGTTCATGGTCGTACCGTAGTTCATGGTCGCACTGTAGTTCATGGTCGTACCGTAGTTCATGGTCGTACTGTAGTTCATGGTCGCACTGTAGTTCATGGTCGTACCGTAGTTCATGGTCGTACCGTAGTTCATGGTCGTACCGTAGTTCATGGTCGTACCGTAGTTCATGGTCGTACCGTAGTTCATGGTCGTACTGTAGTTCATGGTCGCACTGTAGTTCATGGTCGTACAGTAGTTCATGGTCGTACAGTAGTTCATGGTCGTACCGTAGTTCATGGTCGTACCGTAGTTCATGGTCGTACAGTAGTTCATGGTCGTACCGTAGTTCATGGTCGTACAGTAGTTCATGGTCGCACTGTAGTTCATGGTCGCACTGTAGTTCATGGTCGTACCGTAGTTCATGTCGTACGTAGTTCATGGTCGCACTGTAGTTCATGGTCGTACCGTAGTTCATGGTCGCACTGTAGTTCATGGTCGCACTGTAGTCATGGTCGTACCGTAGTTCATGGTCGTACAGTAGTTCATGGTCGTACAGTAGTTCATGGTCGCACTGTAGTTCATGGTCGCACTGTAGTTCATGGTCGTACAGTAGTTCATGGTCGTACCGTAGTTCATGGTCGTACAGTAGTTCATGGTCGCACTGTAGTTCATGGTCGCAGCACCGTAGTTCTGGTCGTACCGTAGTTCATGGTCGTACAGTAGTTCATGGTCGTACTGTAGTTCATGGTCGCACCGTAGTTCATGGTCGTACTGTAGTCATGGTCGCACTGTAGTTCATGGTCGTACCGTAGTTCATGGTCGTACCGTATCATGGTCGTACAGTAGTTCATGGTCGTACCGTAGTTCATGGTCGCACTGTAGTTCATGGTCGCACCGTAGTCATGGTCGCACCGTAGTTCATGGTCGCACTGTAGTTCATGGTCGCACCGTAGTTCATGGTCGTACCGTAGTTCATGGTCGCACCGTAGTTCATGGTCGTACTGTAGTTCATGGTCGCACTGTAGTTCATGGTCGTACCGTAGTTCATGTCGTACCGTAGTTCATGTTTTGTGGTCGTACAGTAGTTCATGGTCGTACCGTAGTTCCCGTAGTTCATGGTCGCACTGTAGTTCATGGTCGCACCGTAGTTCATGGTCGCACCGTAGTTCATGGTCGCACTGTAGTTCATGGTCGCACCGTAGTCATGGTCGTACCGTAGTTCATGGTCGCACCGTAGTTCATGGTCGTACTGTAGTTCATGGTCGCACCGTATTCATTGAATGCCTTACCGTGAGCTGTGGGAAAGGAGTATGCTGACTATTCCTGTGTAAAGAAAACTATGAAAACACGACCCGTAGAAAGAGGTATAGGGGGGGGGGATGGGATGGGATAGATGAATGAGGGAGGGGTAGAATAGGTGTAACGGGGGGGGGGATGGGATGGGATAGATGAATGAGGGAGGGGTAGAATAGGGAAGGGGCTCACTCCTCTAGCCAACTCTTCAATATTCATCAGCGTCCCACAGCGGTAATCAGCAATTTTGTCGTTGTGATGCGGGCGTGGTCGGAGAATGGCTGTCATCCACTGGCGGATTATGCTGTCATCCACTTGGCGGATCTATGGTTGTCATCCACTTGGCGAATCTATGGCTGTCATCCACTTGGCGAATCTATGGCTGTCATCCACTTGGCGAATCTATGGGCGTCATCCACTTGGCGGATCTATGGCGTCATCCACCTGGCGGATCTATGGCTGTCATCCACCTGGCGGATGTATGGCTGTCATCCACCTGGCGGATCTATGGCTGTCATCCACCTGGCGGATGTATGGCTGTCATCCACCTGGCGGATCTATGGCTGTCATCCACTTGGCGGATCTATGGGCGTCATCCACCTGGCGGATCAATGGCTGTCATCCAACTGGCGGATCTATGGCTGTCATCCACCTGGCGGATCTATGGCTGTCATCCACCTGGCGGATCTATGGCTGTCATCACCTGGCGGATGTATGGCTGTCATCCACCTGGCGGATCTATGGCTGTCATCCACCTGGCGGATGTATGGCTGTCATCCACCTGGCGGATCTATGGCTGTCATCCACTTGGCGGATCTATGGCTGTCATCACCTGGCGGATGTATGGCTGTCATCCACCTGGCGGATCTATGGCTGTCATCCACCTGGCGGATGTATGGCTGTCATCCACCTGGCGGATCTATGGTTGTCATCCACTTGGCGGATCTATGGCTGTCATCACCTGGCGGATGTATGGCTGTCATCCACCTGGCGGATCTATGGCTGTCATCCACTGGCGGATCTATGGCTGTCATCCACCTGGCGGATCTATGTCTGTCATCCACCTGGCGGATCTATGGCTGTCATCCACCTGGCGGATGTATGGCTGTCATCCACCTGGTGACGACGGTATAGGCGTGGCTCGTATAGAGGAGGCATCCTTCACCTGATAGACCTGTTGGTTTTATCTAGCAGCTGGCTGATGGACGCGTGGGCGCTGTCATCTTGTTATCCGGTTAAGGGCCGCTGGAACCTCGGTTATCCGGCTAAGGGCCGCTGGAACCTCGGTTATCCGGCTAAGGGCCGCTGGAGCCTCGGTTATCCGGCTAAGGGCCGCTGGAACCTCGGTTATCCGGCTAAGGGCCGCTGGAACCTCGGTCATCCGGCTGAAAGCGCAAAGACGCCGCAATATACACCACGATTAACGAACTACCAACCTTGATATAATAAAAAAAAATAGTGTTTGCAAGTTGCATTCTGGTATTAAGTGAGCTGTCTTCGTTGGGATTAATAAAGGAGTTACACCTTTACATGATCAAGAACACTGTTACAATGTATAAACGATCAGTGACGGATGCCATCTTGTGGAACAGCTGCATCTCTGGGAGATGACGTCAACTTACAACACGGATGCTGTGATCTAGAAATGAGTCACATCTTCCGCCCAGGTACACTATACACCGTGTATAGTGTACGGAGGTGTAACGTATCGGACAAATCTATCCAATACAATAGACTAAGATAGATCAGGATAGAACTGCCCCCCCCTCCACCGGCAGCAGTATCAGCGTATCCCACCTTGATATGACCTTTCTTCAATGTGATTCTTGTTCCCTGTGTTACCTGGGATACGATCCATTGATGGTACTGTCTTTGGTCACTCCGGCCCGTTTCTCCAGATTGTGGACGTCCCTTATGCCAGGGGACGTCCAGGTCCCCTTATGCCAGGGGGACGTCCAGGTCCCCCTTATGCCAGGGGACGTCCAGGTCCCCCTTATGCCTTGCGATGCATCAGGGGACCTTCCCAAATGCATTCTGGCCAAAGCTGCTCAGTCCCACCAGAACCCACACGCCATTTTAGCAAGGAATTCTACCAGTTGGTGAAGCAGGATTCACCGCTCCAAGGGTGGTTGTTTTGTTACAAAAGGGGCTTTTCTTAACACGGGTTTACGAGTCCCCGACTTGTTATCTTGTTCCATCACTTGGTATGCAAGTGACACACAACAGTCTGTAGTTAAACGTCTCCTGGATTTTATGTCCTTTTTTTAACAGGCACTTTTTTTTTAGCTATTTGATCTTACCAACAAGCAGCATGGCAATATATAGCGCTGGGCCACGAAGGTAAACTAAGAGCTGGGCCACGAAGGTTGCCTAAGAGCTGGGCCACGAAGGTAAACTAAGAGCTGGGCCACGAAGGTTGCCTAAGAGCTGGGCCACGAAGGTTGCCTAAGAGCTGGCCACGAAGGTTGCCTAAGAGCTGGGCCACGAAGGTAAACTAAGAGCTGGGCCACGAAGGTTGCCTAAGAGCTGGGCCACGAAGGTAAACTAAGAGCTGGGCCACGAAGGTTGCCTAAGAGCTGGGCCACGAAGGTTGCCTAAGAGCTGGGCCACGAAGGTAAACTAAGAGCTGGGCCACGAAGGTTGCTAAGAGCTGGGCCACGAAGGTAACTAAGAGCTGGGCCACGAAGGTTGTCTAAGAGCTGGGCCACGAAGGTAAACTAAGAGCTGGGCCACGAAGGTTGCCTAAGAGCTGGGCCACGAAGGTAAACTAAGAGCTGGGCCACGAAGGTAAACTAAGAGCTGGGCCACGAAGGTAAACTAAGAGCTGGGCCACGAAGGTAAACTAAGAGCTGGGCCACGAAGGTTGCCTAAGAGCTGGGCCACGAAGGTAGACTAAGAGCTGGGCCACGAAGGCAGACTAAGAGCTGGGCCACGAAGGCAGACTAAGAGCTGGGCCACGAAGGTAGACTAAGAGCTGGGCCACGAAGGCAGACTAAGAGCTGGGCCACGAAGGTAGACTAAGAGCTGGGCCACGAAGGCAGACTAAGAGCTGGGCCACAAAGGCAGACTAAGAGCTGGGCCACGAAGGCAGACTAAGAGCTGGGCCACGAAGGCAGACTAAGAGCTGGGCCACAAAGGTAGATAGTGTGGGGAAGGGGGTGGTGGAAGAGGGAGGTTGTATATGTATGCCCTTCACAGGCAACAAGGCGACGACCTCCAACCAATCAGGTTGCCGTGAACCAAGACCAACCACCTCGTCAGGATAATGGGCAGGCTCACACAGCTCCACAAAAGCCACATGGCGGTGATCCAGCCAAAAAAAAAGAGCCCTCCTAAAGAGTCGCTCTAACGCCCGTCTCCTCACAATCGGCTCTATGAAGGAGCACCGACACTCAAGGTGCTTCAAAGAAACTTTTCCGCGGGCTTTTGGAAGTTTCTTTCAGAATACTGATAAAGAGTGTATATATATATAGTCTTCTGTGACTTAAGGTTACTATAGGAGTCAAATGCATGATGGGTGTGCATGTTGCGGCCCACAACAGTCTGCTTGGCCACGAGTTGTGGTTCGCGGCTTAGGCACATGTCAAGAGGGGTCTGGTCTGTCAAGTGTTGACTTTCAACATATTAATCATTAAAAATATTAATATGAAAATTGCAAAATAATACAAATATATATAATATATATATATATATGTATATATATATATATATATATATATATATATATATATATATATATATATATATATATATATATTATATATATATGTATATATATATATATATATATATATATATATATATATATATGTATGTATATTTCTATATATATATATATATATATATATATATATATAAGTATATATATAGTATATATATATATATATATATATATATATATATATATGACTGAAAACTCACACCCCAGAAGAGACTCGAACCCATACTGCCAGGAGCAACGCAACTGGTATCTACAGTACGCCTTAATCCGCTTGACCATCACGACCGGACAAAGGAAGTGATAGCCGAAGCTATTTGAACCATTTCCCCGCCGGCACTCGGATGGTAATCTTGGGCATAGCATTTTATCAAATCACCTCATTCTTTGGGGCACACGTGAGGAACACAAATGAACACATTTTTTTTGTAAATGTGATTGGCATTGACACCAGCCATTAGGACTGCCGAACACCTACACTTTTTTTTCCATCACAATATATAATATATATATATGAGAGAGGTTAAATCAAATAGCAATTAAAAAAAATAATGGAAAACTCAACTTAGCACCAATTATTCCTTGCAAGGTTAGGTTAGTTTGTTTTAAAGATATCAATTATGACCAGGTCATACAAGGGCCCGACGGTGTTCCCAGCAGCCTGTACGGACGTATAAGGCTACAACTAGTAGCCTTTGTAGCCCCGTTGGACGACAACCAGTAGCCCCGTTGGACGACAACTAGTAGCCCCGTTGGACGACAACCAGTAGCCCCGTTGGACGACAACCAGTAGCCCCGTTGGACGACAACCAGTAGCCCCGTTGGACGACAACCAGTAGCCCCGTTGGACGACAACTAGTAGCCCCGTTGGACGACAACTAGTAGCCCCGTTGGACGACAACAAGTAGCCCCGTTGGACGACAACAAGTAGCCCCGTTGGACGACAACTAGTAGCCCCGTTGGACGACAACAAGTAGCCCCGTTGGACGACAACTAGTAGCCTCGTTGGACGACAACAAGTAGCCCCGTTGGACGACAACAAGTAGCCCCGTTGGACGACAACTAGTAGCCCCGTTGGACGACAACAAGTAGCCCCGTTGGACGACAACTAGTAGCCCCGTTTGACGACAACTAGTAGCCCCGTTGGACGACAACTAGTAGCCCCGTTGGACGACAACTAGTAGCCCCGTTGGACAACTAGTAGCCCCGTTGGACGACAACAAGCAGCCCCGTTGGACGACAACAAGTAGCCCCGTTGGACGACAACAAGCAGCCCCGTTGGACAACAACAAGTAGCCCCGTTGGACGACAACAAGCAGCCCCGTTGGACAACAACAAGTAGCCCCGTTGGACGACAACAAGCAGCCCCGTTGGACGACAACAAGCAGCCCCGTTGGACGACAACTAGTAGCCCCGTTGGACGACAACAAGCAGCCCCGTTGGACGACAACTAGTAGCCCCGTTGGACGACAACAAGCAGCCCCGTTGGACGACAACTAGTAGCCCCGTTGGACGACAACTAGTAGCCCCGTTGGACGACAACAAGCAGCCCCGTTGGACGACAACTAGTAGCCCCGTTGGACGACAACAAGCAGCCCCGTTGGACGACAACTAGTAGCCCCGTTGGACGACAACAAGCAGCCCCGTTGGACGACAACTAGTAGCCCCGTTGGACGACAACTAGTAGCCCCGTTGGACGACAACAAGCAGCCCCGTTGGACGACAACAAGTAGCCCCGTTGGACGACAACAAGCAGCCCCGTTGGACGACAACTAGTAGCCTCGTATGACTAAACTCTCCTTTCCCGTCCTCGCAATAAGAGGATGATCGTATACAATGAATTCTGGCCTAAATTACCTGCTGCGATAATTACACATCAGTTCCAGCACCACTTCCACCCCAGCGTCTATGTTAGACGCGTTATAATTATAAGCCACTCATTAACCTTATGGAATCAGGGACACTTTTTTTATTCTGTGGCACTTGTAACACTGGTCGGGGGCTCGAACGAGAGCAAGATGGTAGCGGGTCTGTGTTCCTTGCCTGACCGGTCCGGTACCGGTTTTAATTAAGGCTTTGGAGGGAAGTACACTTGGTCTGTCTGTCTGTCTCTCTCTCTCTCTCTCTCTCTCTCTCTCTCAGGTACACTTGTTATTCCTCGTTACACAAACATAACCTTTTGTTGCGTTAATCACATTTCCTTGGAGCGCACAATCCCCCCCTCTACTGGCCAGACCTCTATTGGTTGAACGGGTCGAGAGGTGAGTGTTGAGACACAAGCACACACCCTCCCTCCTCCCACCTTCCCCTTTCACCTATACCCTAAACCTGCGCTTACACTTTCATCTGTACCCTTAAACCACGCCTACACTGTCATCCACACCCACATCTGCACCCCCACACCTGCTTCTACACTCTTAAAACTACCCCTTCACTTTCGTCTACACTTTCATCAAGATCTGCTTCAACACCTAGATACACACATCGTGTAAGTTGCACTCCCTTCACCATGTTCCCACACTAATATGTGTGTGTGACTTCTTTGAAACACTTATTAGGCATTTTGTAATATTAAAATAGTATTAATACAGTGTATTCCACTGGTGTGACAGTGATGACACTCACTGGTGTGATAGTGACGGCACTGGTGTGATAGTGACGGCACTGGTGTGATAGTGACGGCACTGGTGTGACAGTGACGACACTCACTGGTGTGATAGTGACGGCACTGGTGTGATAGTGACGGCACTGGTGTGATAGTGACGGCACTGGTGT
>WNGS01139287.1:23837-55751 GCA_020271785.1 Procambarus virginalis
CCACAAAATATCACTAATATAGGTTGTATTATAAGCCAGAGAAAATACAATAACATACAGTATTTGAGATTGCCTGCGGTTGTGCTGCAAGACAGATTTTTTTTCTAACAATTTGAGGAATGATGCAAAATACATTTTATATACCAATATTATCAATAGTAAAATTTATTACACATCAATTATATGAGTGAATGGGCCATGGTATCCATACTAAGGATCTGTCTTGCTCCATAGACTCCACACTTGACATTACCACTTGACACCTCCTCTACAGCCATCCTCACTCCCTGGCAAAACTTATGGTAGAGCGCCTTCCCAAGAACCTTATCAACATTCATGTGATACTGCATGGCCTTACCCTTCAATCGGCCCCCTAATGTAGCTTGTGGAATGATGAGCACATCACCTTGAATGTCACACACAGATACGTGCTTGCCAGCATCATTCTCAGAGAGACGAACATTGGTTACATGTTTAGTCAACTTTTCAACTGTCTCTTCTGATGCCTTGTCAAGGAAACAAACGAACACAACAATACCACGGCCAATCTGAAAGAAAAAAATTTTAACCAGCAAAATTTAGAAATACTATACCTTACTTCTAATAGATGCAGAGCAAGATATGCAGTATACAGTGGTACCACTGTTTTCAAATTTAATCCGTTCCCAGAAACGGTTCGACAACCGAAAATTTGAAAACCGAAATAAATTTCCCATAAGAAATAATGTAAATTTAATTAATCCGTTCCACACCCCAAAAATATTAAGTTAAAATACATTTTATACTACAGTATGTACAAGTATATCTTACCTTTATTGAGGACTCTTGTTGGCATATGGAAGACGGTGAGGAGAAGGGCGGGGTTGAGGGGGAGAGGAGGAGAGGTGTTAGTGTTTGGAAGGGGAGTCCCTTCCATTATAACATCAGGCAGTAATGATATTTCTGGGGTAATCTCTCTCCTATGTTTTGCAGGCATACCACTAGGGCCTAGTTGTGGCTCACTGTTTGCTTATCTTACTAAGAATCTGTCTAAAGACACTTGTTTTTCCCTACATTTTAACACTTGCTAGTAGTGAGACATCACATTCATTCACTGGGAGCCAGCGGCTGAGCGGACAGAACAGTAGACCCGTGATCCTGTGGTCCCGGGTTCGATCCCGAGCGCCGGCGAGAAACAATGGGCAGAGTTTCTTTCACCCTGATGCACCTGTTATCTAGCAGTAAATAGGTACCTGGGAGTTTGTCAGCTGTCACGGGCTGCTTCCTGGGGGTGGAGGCCTGGTCGAGGACTGGGCCGCGGGGACACTAAGCCCCGAAATCATCTCAAGATAACCTCAAGATAACTATGAATGATCTCTTGTTTTTTCCTTATCATCATCCTCACAACTATTTTCTTAGGTTGAACTTACCACTGATTTTCTTGGGGCCCATTGCATGATATATTATAATAACTGTACTGTACTTTTATGTTCAGAAACAAAAAAACCAGCGTTGAATGTAATGAAACGCCATTTTCTGGGTGAGTCCCGGAGGCTCCCCGGAGCTATCCATGGCTGATATGGATACCCTAACTATTTTGCATCAGTCGATGTGGGTGGAGTTTTAGGCCTACCGGGGACCACGAGCCAGAACCTGGCCCCCTCAGAGAGGCACGGGGAGCAATGGCCCATAGAAATGCACATGTGATTTGGAGCATTCTATATCTGCCATCGACCGGGACAAGCATCCAGAAAGGTAAGCGCCACAAAACAAACCCCTATTCTGGTTAACAACAAAAATTGACAAACGAGTGGACAGAACTCCCCCAGGAAAACGAACTAACAAGCATGACGTCACACGAGCTGCGCCGCATGTCTGCGCAGCTCCCCCTCCCCGGGAGGGGGAAGGGGAGCCCCAGTCCCCCGCGCCGGCTATCCCCGCCCCAGTTCTGAGGCTAGATGTCAAAACCGCGAAAAACCCGCCGACCGGAGGGTGGGAGAGTGCCGGGGAGCCTCCGGGACTCGCCCAGAAAATGGCGTTTCATTACATTCAACGCTGGTTTTCTGGGGGGAGCCCCTATGGCTCCCCGGAGCTACCTCACCAAAGACTACCTAGGAAAACAAGGGGACATACCCGGGAGGCGGTCGGTGAACCACTCCTCAACACGAAGTCGAGACAACAACCAAAGGACCCCTCCGGAAAGCAGCAGGCACTACATTCGCCCGAAAAAGGGAGAACGGCCGCAGACGAAGAAACCTATGACCAAGATCATAGGAGCCAAGAAACCACTGCGCCTGAGAAGAGCATGAAGCTCTGCCACACGACCCCAGAGGCCAATGCCAAAAGATAGCCGAGGCAAAGCAAACCTGGCCCCAAGGAGCCACAACCACCAAGGAGAAGAAAAACAGGAGAGCACCCTGTCCAAAGACCTGGACGGCACAGGCAGTGTAGAAACAGGCCGGAGGCGAAACAATGCACGATACCGCCTGCGAAACGGCACAGAAGGAACATCGATACCGAAAGCTAGCAGCAGAAACCAAGGTGCCAGACCCAGGAACAGTCCCAAGCGCCTCTACACCTTCTGCAAGCCAATCCTATGACAGCCCCAGGAGGGAAAAGAAAACGCAGGACCAAAACCAAAATGCCACAAGCGTGCAAGTCCACCAACACAAGTGCAGCCGACAGGGAAGGAACCTGCATAAGGAGCCGCCCCACACCAGCACCCCGCAGAAGGGCAGGAGCGAAGACTCATTAAAAGGAGCAAATCCCCCAGGAAAACGAGTAGCGCGAGACAGCGCGAAGAGGAGAGATATGCACAAAAGAACAAGAAGGCCAAACATCCAGAAACTGCCGGGAAGAGGACCCACAAGCCTTAGAAAGGACCGGAGGGAAGCTCAACCGAATGACGACAGACGTACCAGAAAACGGGAAAGAGCTGACTTGGGTTAGAAGACAATTGCTTTTTCCCACTCTCTCATTATTCCTGCCCTTTCAATCTCCGCCGCACACGTACAATTACATTTACAGTAGAGTGAAGGAGGAGGGGCCCACTGGGAAGTGTGTCAAGGAAAACCCAGCACAAGACGCCACCAGAGGAGCAGGCGCCGGCCCTGTCAACGAGAGGAGCAGCAGTGTCATCGCCTGCTGCTTTCTCTCTATGGTGTGGGTGCCGGAGGCCACTGAGCGACCGGGGACAAGGAAGAAAGATGTCGGTGACGGGTGTCACGAGCCCCAACAGATGACTAATGCAGTATACGGCGCTAGGACTGTGACCTGCGCCGGTCGGACTGACTGACATGTCAACGTCTCACAGTGGGTGTTGATCTCCCCTCCGTGTATCCGCTTTCTCCTTTCCCACGGCAATTGGGTGCAGCTACCAAGGCTACCCCAAAACTGTCCCAAACCTTCGAAAACAAAAGAAGCAAACAAAGAACGAAAGCACAAAAAACCCATCGCACCCAAGACCAAAAGTCATGCAGAACCCTAAGAAGAGGGGGACATGACTGAGAAGGCCCGTCCTGGAAAAGGGGCGAAGACTGTAGAAAAACACCCACCGACAGGACGGAAACAACGGGCACACTGGACAAGGAAAACCGAGCCCAGGGAGGGACCGACGCCCACAAAGCACGTGCGGAGTGGGGGGACGGAAAAACCCCACACCACAAAACCGCAAGCCCCGCCCAGAGGGGTAGAAAGACCCCGGCTGGGACCAACGAGGCCGAAGGCCCCTTACGTGAGCACCACCCCTGCCCCGGGAACCCACCTTGCAGGCCCCGGGGCTGAGCAGTCCCCTCAAAGCCCCAGCGTCAAGAAAAACCCGGGGCAGCCGTGAAAAACACCAAGGAAGAGAGCCCACTAGGCTCCGGAACTTGAACGGAAACCGGAGGAAAAGCGAGGGGCGAGACGAAGACCCCAAGCTCATCCCCAACCAGCACAACGAGGCGAGGACAAGACAGAGAATCCAAGGAACCTGGAAAAACCAGGCCTGCCTGCCTGCCTGCCTGCCTGCCTGCCTGCCTGCCTGCCTGCCTGCCTGCCTGCCAGCCAGTCAGCCTGCCAGCCACCTGCCTACCTGCCTGCCTGCCTTTCCCTGCCTCCCTAATTCTCACTACATCCCTCCCTTCCTGCCTACCTCCTTGCATCTCTCCCTACCTCCCCCTCCCTCCTAGCATCTCTCCCTCCCTTTCTGACTAATTCTCCCCCTCTCTCACTGATTCTCCCCTCTCTCTCATACTACCTCCCACCTAAGCTCTCCCATCCATCCACCCACCAGTCAGCTATCACTGACGCAACGCATGCATTTGGAGCCAACATGGTGCACAGATGTTTCTTGAATGTGCAGATATGTAAAACAAAAGCACAGAATGAACATTCCAGCCTTATGACAATTCAAAATAATAGGAATAATAGGCCATGAATCTGTGAAGTCGCAGTGGGCAAACTGGACCATCTCCCACCCACCACCACAGGCCGGGGTGACGCTTGGCGGACCCCTTCCTAGTTCGGGTAGCATGACTCCCCAACCCCAATCGGGAAACTGGAAGTTTCAGATAACTAAAGTTCGGAAACCATTGGTGCTCTGTATTTTGATGCCACACCTGTGGCAGGTAAAAACATGTTTTTTTTTTAAACAGCACCATCTGTTGCACATAAGACCAACACAAGCTATTCAAAATATGTTACGATTCCATTTCAATGTTTCCGATTGCATTGACAAATTTAATTTTTATAGATTTTGATTTATTTTCATTTTGATTTAATTATATTGTGTGACATTGCATTGAAATTGAGCTGTGTTGTTTACCATACCTTTCATTTTGTGGGTATAGTTTATTTGCTTCTTTTTTCATTGTTTTTCATTTCGTTTTTTTAACTGTTCTTATTTTTCAATGCAATTGGTGGTGAAATTGAGCTGTGTCGATTGATCTGCGTTTGAATTGAAAAATATAGTTAGTATTTTTTGTTTTTGTTTTGAAAACATGAAAATGGACAACACGTTTATTTCACAGCTGCAAATGTGCAACAAACAGCTATGAATACCGGCTACAACGTTAACTGCTTTCTTCATGTTATGTCAAAATTACGGGTTTGCGAAAACATTGCTGTCTTTGGAAGTGCCTAAGTATTACACATGGAATGCCCGTAGAAAATCATTTGAATGACGCAAACGAGGAGAGCGAGTCGATGGACAACCTGGCATATTCAAATAAACTACTATAGGCAGACTGTACGCCGTGCATCCCAATCAGGATGAATGCTTCTTTCATCACATGTTGTTGATAAATGTGCTCGGTCCAACGTCTTTCCAGCAATTGAGATTTGTTAACGGCGTAACACATGCGACTTCCTGTAGTGCATGTCAAGCTCTGAATTTATTGGAGAACCACCGACACTGGGATGTATGTATTAATGACGCGACCAACGCATCACATCCAAATCAAATTCGTGCATTGTTCACAATCATATTGACCACCGGCTCTCCTTCATCTCCAACAGAGTTATGGGAGAAATGAATGCATAATACTCCACAAAAAATCGCTCGAGGCTTTTGATCGATCATTGCAAAAGTTCCGTGGAAACATCAGACCATTTGGGAACGCATTAATATTGCTTGCAGGAGATTTCAGGCAAACATTACCTGTAATTCCTCAATCGACACCAGCGGACGAAATAAATGCTTGCCTGAAATACTCTACTTTGTAGCCTCACGTAAATACATTAAAATTAACTCCAAATATGCGTGTTCAGCTGCAAAACGATCCATCAGCTGAGATATTCTCACATCAATTCTGGAAATTGGGAACGTAAACGTGTCGTTTGATCTGACCTCAGGATGAATTTCATTGCCTCATAACTTCTGCAATTTAGTGACGTCAAAAGAAGAATTGGTTGAAAAAGTATTTCCAACTTTCCAAAGTAGGGGAGCCGGTCGGCCGAGCGGACAGCATGCTGGACTGTGATCCTGTGGTCCCGGGTTCGATCCCGGGCGCCGGCGAGAAGCAATGGGCACAGTTTCTTTCACCCTATGCCCCTGTTACCTAGCAGTAAAATAGGTACCTGGGTGTTAGTCAGGTGTCACGGGCTGCTTCCTGGGGGTGGAGGCCTGGTCGAGGACCGGGCCGCGGGGACACTAAAGCTCCGAAATCATCTCAAGATAACCTCAAGAACTATTCAAACCAATTATAAGAATCATGATTGGCTGAGTGATCGAGCTATTCTTGCGGCCAAGAACAAAGACGTCTATGGCCTTAATAATATTATTCACTAACATACAAAGTGAGGCAGTCACATACAAGTCCGTCGACACTGTTGAGAAAGCAGATGAAGCGGTTAATTATCCAACAGAATTTTTAATTCACTCGATCTGCCAGGGATACCATCACACGTACAGCAATTGAAAATCGGCTTGCCAATTATCATGTTGCAAAATTACTCCGCCCAAGTAAAACAGAAACAAGCAACACTTAGTGGGCCAGTCAGAGGCTTAGGGCCCGCGCAGGAATATCCCTGAAAAAAAAATAACTTGCGAAATATCAACCAGCCAAAACTTTGCAACGCCACATACCTTGCAGTAAAAAATTAATCAGCGACATCGTAGAAGCAACAATCTTGACAGGACTTTTCAAAGGGGAAGATGTCCACATTCCATGCATTCCTATGATTCCAACAGATATACCATTTCAATTTAAGAGATTGTAATTTCGAATTCGATTGGTGTTTGCAATCATCATGAACAAAGCTCAGGGCCAATCTTTAGAATTGTGCAGTTTACATCTAGACACGGATTGCTTCTCAAATGGACAATTATATGTTGCGTGTTCTAGAGCCGGCAAACCAGACAATCTCTATATCACCACAGACAATGGAACAACAAAAAATATTGTACACCCACAAGCATTGTAAAATTAAACATATTAGAAACGTGCGCTCTCTTTTCTTTCTTTCCCTTTTAACCAGACCGAGGCACAGCAACGCGCGGTGGGTACTGCTAGTAAATAAATAAATAAACTGTATTTGCATTGATAGTGTCATAGATAATCCTGACTGTGATAAAGACTATGTACAATTTTCATATATCAGTGAACACAATACTAGTTATGATATTCACAGCATGAGGTAGAGAGAGACAGCATCCAGCCATTGTTTCCTGCATCTACGCATCATGAAATGACCTCATGTTCCTTCACAATATAACCTTGTGAAAAAGGATTCATTTTCGGGATTTTGTGACAGGAATGTGGTAATAACAGCAGTTTTGTAGCCAATCATAGCAAGATGTGTAGAATATTGGGGGCACTGATTTGCATCACAATACTGCTGGCATCGTCTGCTCATATCATGTGGCTTCATGCTGTGTCTTGATTTCCTCACCATACCCACCAGAACCACTTATTAGTTTGTTATGGTGCATGTAAATCTTATATGGTGCATATAAATTGTGATATATATAACGTGTACTCACCTAGTTGTACTCACCTAGTTGTGCTTGCGGGGGTTGAGCTCTGGCTCTTTGGTCCCGCCTCTCAACCGTCAATCAACAGGTGTACAGTTTCCTGAGCCTAATGGGCTCTATCATATCTACATTTGAAACTGTGTATGGAGTCAGCCTCCACCACATCGCTTCCTAATGCATTCCATTTGTCAACCACTCTGACACTAAAAAAGTTCTTTCTAATATCTCTGTGGCTCATTTGGGCACTCAGCTTCCACCTGTGTCCCCTAGTGCGTGTGCCCCTTGTGTTAAACAGCCTGTCTTTATCAACCCTGTCGATTCCCCTGAGAATCTTGAATGTGGTGATCATGTCCCCCCTAACTCTTCTGTCTTCCAACGAAGTGAGGTTTAATTCCTGCAGTCGCTCCTCGTAGCTCATACCTCTCAGCTCGGGTACTAGTCTGGTGGCAAACCTTTGAACCTTTTCCAGTTTAGTCTTATGCTTGACTAGATAGGGACTCCATGCTGGAGCCGCATACTCCAGGATTGGTCTGACATATGTGGTATATAATGTTCTGAAAGATTCCTTACACAAGTTTCTAAAGGCCGTTCTTATGTTAGCCAACGTGTGTTACGTGTGTGTGTGTGTGTGTGTATATGGCGGAATAACAGCATGAACACTGTTTTGGTTGATCTAAGAATATAATTTGTGTCATTAGCTTTTAGCTTCAGGCATAGTATATACTAGTTCTATCTAGAAATCCATCCTTCTGCTTATAATTCATTTTGTATGTATGTACTTTTATCTAAATAAAAAATCACTATAATAATTACTATATAAAATTGCTCCATATTTTTTAGCATAGTGATGTTCCATACATTTATCTATATAAATTCCACAAATTACACAATTTTGAATAATATTACAGCAAAAGAGAAGAAATGAAGGAGAAACATTGAAATAATTATCAAAAATTTTATTCAAGGCAAATGCTGCCCCACAGGGTGGCAGGGGCAAGTGTGTGTGGTCACCTACTACCCACTGGGTGGCAAGCACAAGCATGTCCAGGCACCTACTACCCGACAGGGTGGCAGGGGCAAGTGTGTCCGGGCGCCTACTCACGCAATGCCCATAAACTGCTCACCTTCACAGCTCCATCACCGATAAGGTATGTCACGTACAATATTTTATTTTAGTTTCCCCATGATCAGAGACTGCATTTTAACAAACTAAGAAGAGAATATAATTTTTTGGCAATAATTTTTTCCAGTGCACCACGGGGATGTCATATTATAATGCAGCATACTCGAGTGGTTAAAGACACATCCCGATCTGAAGGGAAAACATAAATGGGATGATAGATTAACCAGAACATGATAATCAAGAGATCAAGAAGGCTCTGGAGGAGTATTCATAGGATGGAGACAAAAGAACACAGGAGACAACTCTTAGTACAGAACAGAGGAAACATCAATGCCAAAAGCCAATAAAAGTGGCTCCACCACAGATGACCAATAAGACACCACAGTATTACGCATCACAGAGTGGACAACATCACTGGAACAGACAGAAACAAGCAACAGAGCAAAAAATTTCAAAATTAATACAAATAAACCTCATAATGCTGCCAAAAACAAAGTTGCAAATGCCACCAAAAGGATTCTGTATCTGAGACCCATACATATGACAGTACACCAGACTCACTGTCCAGACATGAAGATCTGTGGTCTACATCCAAGCCGGGGATGTTCCTCTACATGGAAGAACATGAAGCCGGGGATGTTCCTCTACATGGAAGAACATCCCCGGCTTGGAAAAATGTATGGGTTCGGGCATGCATGGTTTCTTAGCCAAAGAACTGAAACCCAAGACAAAACCAGCCACCAAAAAAGCCAGGTCCACTCTGCCAGAAAATGTCTCCAGTTTGGAAAGCACAAGGCAGAGGCCAAACAAGAGGGAAGAGATAAAGGAACTCCCACAGGTTCCAGTCCAACCAAAAAGCATTTACTGCAATAGCCATGTGAACCAGAAACAGAACCATGTGAACTAGAAACTAGAAATTCCTTCCAGACACGAAAGATCCACCTGAGGGTCACTGTCTCACAAATCCAATAGAAAAATGCATCATCGACTGTCCATTTCATGCTATGGGATGGAAGTAAGTGACTGTTCTTTAGCTTGTTGGACACACCACACTCATGAACTGTGCAAAGAGCGCCAAACCCATAGTATGTACTGTATCCAGAAGGCAATCCGGCTACAAAGCCAAGCCCCACCAGTGAAGCGACTGAAGTGACCCCCTCAAAATTCAGACTGAACTACTGGAAAGCAGTTTAAATGAAGCTATATCAGTGCCCCGAGAAAGACGAAGAAGCCGCAGAACATGCCACACCACATCCAACTCACGAACTTCGATGTGGGCCTGATGAAGAAGACCCAACCAACAACACTGACACTCCTGGAGAGAGTTGGTAACACTGACCAATACAAAAATGCAAAGCTAAAGATCAGGAGAGGGCAAGTGATCCAGATAGTTCAAGGAGGAGAGGACATAGTCCTTCACCCAACCAGGCCAAACCAACTCTTTATATCTCGGACGACAAACAGGTGCAGAACTAGAGCGACAATGAACAGAACAGGAATGTGCTAAACACAGGAACAATCTCTCAGCCCCCAGGAACAACATCAGGAGTTTAAATTGTTTCTACACAAATGCCAGGAAGCCTAGTAAATAAATTTGACTCATTATGTGTGTATGCTGAGGCTGAAAATCCTGATACAGTATCATTGGCGTCAGTGAAATATGGGGGATGAGAGGACATAATAGAAGGTGAATTCCATCTCCCGGGAAATCACCCACCTTTCAGAAATGACAGAACAACAAGAGCAGGTGGGGTGATGCTATACATGAAAGAGGACCTGGATGCAACCAATAATGAATCCCATCATGGGATTCTCAATGTTGGTATGGTGCAGCATACCAGCTCAAGATGGGTAGCAAAATGACCGTGGGAGTATGCTACAGGGCTGACACAGCAACAGCAGAGAATGTTGCTGATCTGCATAATGTGATCAAAGCGGCATCAGAAACCCAAAGCCTAATAATGGGGAATTTTAACCATGAGACCATAGATTGGGTAAATCTAACATCATAAGCAGAGGGAGAACAATTTCTAGATCTGGTTCAGGACTCCTTTCTCATACAGCATGTGGTAGAGCCCACATGTGGTAACAATATACAGTACTAGATCTTGTGCTAACATCAGAAGATGGTATGATTGATCAAATTCAGGAAGGGGAAAACTAACCCCCTCATATGATCACCATATTTTGAGATAGACTACAAATACAGAAACCCACATAAAGGTTCATGACGAAGAATTTCTAGATTACCATCGAGGTGACTATCAAGGAATGAGAGAGGAACTGCAAAACATCTCCTGGAGGAAGCTAATAGGTGAACATGACATGGAAGTATAATGGTAAAACTTTAAGAATGTCATCACTGAACTCGTTTAAAAATACAGTATGTGCCAAAAAGGAGGAAGGGAAGAAATGAAAAGGAACTAGATAGATGACTCAGGCAGAAAAACAAACATTGATAACAAAGAGGAACCTCTGAGAATGTATAAATTCACCATCATTGATAATGAGAAATATAAAAGGTTACTCAACTCGGCCAATCAGGAAATCTGATCAGCCAAAAGGAACTATGAAAAAAAAACTTGCGCAAAACATAAAGAAAGGTCCAAAGTCATTCTATGTCTATAAAAGAAGTAAAACCAAAACTAAGGACTTGGTGGGACCTTTAAAAGATGAAACTAACCAAAGTATAATGGACAACAAAGGACAGCAAACACTAAATGAATATTATACATAAGTGTTTACACTAAAAAGGTTAGATGACATCCCATCACCCACACAAATAGTTCAACGAGGTGAAGAGAATGAATTCAGGAATACTGTATAACCATAACATGCGACATAAAGTGGAAAGAACACTGACAAACTAGAAGACCCAGGTGTGGATGGAATACAATCCAAAGTCATAAAGGAACTGCAGAAGACCTATGCCTACCACTGAAATTACTTTTCACAAAGTCTCTGGACCAAAGGATAGTCACCCCCCCCCCCTCCAGATTGGAAATATGCAAATGTCACCGCTATTTTCAAAAAAAGGCAGAAGAGCTCAGTGGAGAACAACCATTCAATCAGCTTGACATCACACATCTGAAAGCTTATGAAGAGAATCCTAAGGAAAGGAATCATTCACCATCTTCCAGTGAACAATCTTGTAAAATCGACACAACATGGGTTTGTTGACACTTTCGTCCTCTGTGGATGTTGGTAATGTCTGTCCCTGCCGGACGGATGTCCGCCAGGGACGGTGGGGACATGCAAAATTAAAATATTTGTGAAAACTATTTGTTTTCTGATCATAATGGGACTAGTTTTATAATGCATGCCTTTAGATTGTGAACCATTTTATACCAGAATGAATGATGTAGCATGAAAATTGTGAACAAATTGATACCAAAATGAACGATTTAACACAAAAATTGATGGGTAATGCTCATGGGCAACGCTCGGCCGATTTTCGGGTTTGCTGTGGGTGGCATGCCCGGCTTTTTTACCTTATATACATATAACCCTGTATGGAATTCTATTGTGAACATTTTGATACCAAAATGAACGATGTAACATGAAAATAGATGTGAGAAAACACATTTTTGTGTGGGTGTTATGGGTGTAATTACCTAAGTGTAAATACCTAAGTGTAGTTACAGGATGAGAGCTACGCTCGCGGTGTCCTGTTTTTCCAGCACTCTTTGTCATATAACGCTTTGAAATTACCAACGGTTTTGGCCTCCACCACCACCTCACCTAACTTGTTCCAACCGTCTACCACTCTATTTACGTAAGTGAATTTTCTTATATTTCTCCGGCAGCTTTGTTTCGTTAGTTTAAATCTATGACCTCTTGTTCTTGAAGTTCCTGGTCTCAGGAATTCTTCCCTATCAATTTTATCGATTCCTGTTACTAATTTGTACGTGGTGATCATATCGCCTCTTTTTCTTCTATCTTCTAATTTTTGCATATTTAATGCCTCAAACCTCTCCTCGTAACTCTTGTCCTTCAGTTCTGGGAGCCACTTAGTGGCATGTCTTTGCACCTTTTCCAATTTGTTGAGGTGCTTCTTAAGATATGGGCACCATACAACCGCTGCATATTCCAGCTTTGGTCTAACAAAAGTCGTAAACAATTTCTTTAGTATTTCGCCATCCAAGTATTTAAAACCAATTCTGATGTTAGAAAGTGTAGCATAGGCTCCTCACACAATATTCTTTATGTGGTCCTCAGGTGATAGTTTTCTATCTAGAACCACCCCTAGATCTCTTTCTTTATCAGAATTCTTTAAAGATTTCTCACATAATACAGTATATAGGTTGTGTGGGGTCTATGTTCTCCTATTCCACATTCCATAACATGGCATTTATTAACATTAAATTCCATTTGCCAAGTGGTGCTCCATATACTTATTTTGTCAAGGTCATCTTGAAGGGCATGACAATCATCTAAGTTTCTTATCCTTCCTATTATCTTAGAATCATCAGCAAACATGTTCATATAATTCTGTATACCAACTGGTAGATCATTTACGTAGACAATAAACATCACTGGTGCAAGAACTGAACCCTGTGGTACTCCACTTGTGACATTTCTCCAGTTCGATACATAGCCTCTGATCACTGCCCTCATTTTTCAATCAGTCAGAAAATTTTTTATCCATGATAGAAGCTTACCTGTCACCCCTCCAATATTTTCCAGTTTCCAGAACAATCTCTTATGTGGAACTCTGTCGAAAGCCTTTTTTAGGTCCAGATAGATGCAGTCAACCCAACCATCTCTTTCCTGTAATATCTCTGTTGCTCGATCAAAGTAACTGAGTAAATTCGATACACAGGATCTTCCAGATCGAAAACTATGCTGTCTGTCTGATATTATATCATTTCTCTCCAGGTGTTCTACCCATTTAGTTTTAATTATTTTTTCCAATATTTTGACTATTACACTTGTCAATGATACAGGTCTATAATTAAGGGGGTCTTCCCTGCTTCCACTTTTGTAGATTGGAACTATGTTAGCCTTTTTCCACACATCAGCTACAACTCCTGTAAACAGGGATGCCTGAAAAATCAGTTGAAGTGGAATGCTGAGCTCAGGTGCACATTCTCTCAGAACCCATAGTGAAACTCCATCTGGACCAACTGCTTTGTTCTTATTTGTCTCCTTGAGCATTTTTTCCACTTCGTCTCTAGACACCTCTATATGCTCTATGTTGTTCTCTGGAATTCTTATTGTGTCTGGTTCCCTGAAGATTTCATTTTGTACAAACACACTTTGGAACTTTTCGTTTAATGTTTCACACATTTCCTTTTCATTTTCCGTGAATCTATTTCCCATTTTCAACCTCTGAATATTATCCTTTACCTGCAATTTGTTGTTTATGAATTTATAGAATAGACCTGGTTCTGTTTTACATTTGTCTGCAATCCCTTTTTCAAAATTTCTTTCTGCCTCTCTCCTCACTGCCGTGTTGTTGTTTCTCGCATCTTTGTATTGCTGGTATGTTTGGAATTTTGGCCTCTTCCTGTATTGATTCCATTTTTGTGTCTTTTGGTCTCTGGCCCTCTCGCAATTTCTGTTGAACCAATCCTGTTTCCTAGTTCTGCATCTCTGTTTAGGTATGAATTTTTTTGTGCCTTTATCATATATTTCACAAAACTTGACATACATCTCATTCACTTCCTTGCCTAGCAACAAGTCTGTCCATTTATACTCACTAAAAAATTTTCTAAGGTTGCCATAATGTCCTCTCCTAAAGTCAGTTTTTTCAATTGCATCAACCTTCTTATCTCCTTCCAGATTATAACGCATTACACACTTTATTCCCAAAAAGACATGGTCACTTTTACCCAAGGGAGGAAGGTACTGAATGTCAAATATTTCTTCCTCCTTCCTGGTAAATATCAAATCTAGCATGGAGGGAACGTCCCCTTCCCTCATCCTCGTAGCTTGTTTAACATGTTGATACAAGAATGTTTCCAATATGAGGTCTACAAATTTACAGGTCCAAAAATCTTCTTGTTTTAGCTTCATATGCTTCCCAGTCTATGGATTTCAAGTTGAAGTCGCCGACTATCAACAGCCGTGATCTATCATTATCCGCTCTCGCTATGATCTCTCTCATTATTGTTATAAGACCTTCTCGTTTACTATCTAGCTCCTCCTTTGACCATGTGCTGCTTGGCGGTGGACTATATGCATTGATGAACATTAGTTTATCATCCTCATGGCAGATCTCTAGTGCTATTATGTCAACTTCTTGTGGATTGGCAGTCATTATTTCGTTCACCTTTATGTGTTCTTTCACCAGCACAGCAAAGCCACCGCCTTTCCTAATTTTTCTGTCCCGTCTCCAAATTGAGTAGGCGCTTGGGAATATGACCTCATTTAAAATAACATCTTCAAGTTTTGTCTCCGTGAGTGCAACAATGTCTGGTGTCTGCAGCTGTATTATATCACTTAACTCCAGTATCTTCGATCTTACTCCATCTATGTTGGTGTATGCAATCTTCAGGAATTTGTTCCCCCTCTTCTTATTTTTCACTCCCCCTCTCTCTAATGATTTTGTTGGTTTGCCTTTATGTACCACTTTATTGGTCTGCCTACCCCTATCACTTTGTAGAAAAAAGAATTGATTTCTTCTTCATTCCTGCTCTCATTTAAACGTTTTGCCTCGGCGAGGTTCACTTTCAGCTTCTCCCTATCTTCTTTTGAAAGATCTCATCTTAACAACCACACTTTCCCATCCTCATCACTTTGTAATTTTCTAGCATTCCTTAGTACTTCTTCCATCTGTTTGGCACCATTTAGGGTGATCCTCAAAGGTCGATCTTTCCCTTTTACATATCTGCCTAGTTTCCTGTAGTCGCACACATTCTCTATGGTTGTAAGACCTTCCACGAGGCCAACAATTTTATCTACTACTTTTGCTTCTTCTACAGCTCTTTCTGACCTAGATGTTATCTCCTTTTCTTTGCAGCCAAAAATTATCAGGGACTTACTCCGATCAACTGTGTTTTGCACCAACTTCGGGTTAGATGCCAATTCTTTTCTCACTTCCAGCCTAATGTTTGTTTTATCTTGGTTGCTGCAGTGTTTGACTTCCTTTACTGCTTCTTCAATTTATTATTTCCTTAACCATTGCAATTGTTAAGGTAGGCTGGGGCGTGCGCGCCGGGGGCGGCAAAGTGTTCAAAATAGATCCTGCCTTACAAACCTGCTTACATTTTTGGAAACAGTAACCAGCTAATCAGACAAAGGCCTTTTGGTTGATGTAGTATACATGGATTTTGCTAAAGCCTTTGATAAGGTAAAACATGAAAGACTGGCAAGGAAATTACAGGCACATGGAATAAATGGAAGAATACTATAATGGATAAAACAATGGTTAAAACAAAGAAAACAATGAGTGGTGCTAAATGGGAATGAATTGATTGGAGAAATGTGGTAGGTGAGGGTACCACAGGGGTTCATTTTGGAGCCAACCCTTTTTGTCATATACTGTACATCAATGACACAGATGAGAATATTACAAACCACTTCATAAAATTTACAGATGACACAAAGATGCAAAGTGGGAAATGATAATGATGTTGAAGCCTTACAAAGAGCTCTGCAGGATCTCCACAAATAGTCAGATGACTGACAAATGCATTTTAATATTGACAAATGCAAGACCTTGCATGTGGGGCATAACGACCCATGTCAAAACTACCAAATTGATAGTATTACATTACAGCAGACTGATGAAGAAAAAGGACCTTGGCATCATAATCCACCACTCAATGAAAGTTGCACAGCAGGTAGGGACAGCAATAAAAAAAACCAGTGTTGAATGTAATGAAACCCCAGTTTCTGGGCGAGTCCCGGAAGCTCCCCAGAGCTATCTATGGCTGATATGGATACCCTAACTATTTTGCATCTGTCAATGTGGGTGGAGTTTTAGGCCTACCGGGGACCACGAGACAGAACCTGGCCCTCTCACAGAGGCACAAGGAGCAATGGCCCATAGAAATGCACATGTGATTTGGAGCATTCTATATCTGCCATCAACTGGGACAGGTACCCAGCAAGGTAAGCGCCACAAAACAAACCCCCTATTCTGTTTAACAATGAAAATCATCAAACGAGTGGACAGAACTCTCCAAAAGAAAAAAGAGCAAACAAGCATGACGTCACACGAACCGCGCCGCATGTCTGCGCAGCTCCCCCCCCCCTCCTGGGAGGGGGAAGGGGGGCCCCAGACCCTCACGTCGGCGACCCACACCCCAGTTCTGAAGCTGGATGTTAAAAACGCGAAACAATGCAGACCGAAGGGAGGGAGGGTTGCCGGGGAGCCTCCGGGACTCACTCAGAAAATGGCGTTTCATTACATTCAATGCTGGTTTTCTGGAGGGAGCCCCTACGGCTCCACGGAGCTACTTCAAAAAAGACGAAAACAGAGGAACACATCTGGGAGGCGGTCGGCGCTCACCACAACACGAAATTGAGATAACAGGATGTAACAGCCAACCCCAGGCGACATAGGCCCCACGAGGCCCAGGAACTACATGACGGAGTGCACAGCAGGACCCAGAGCGACCGCCAAAACCCGTGCCCGAATGTCAGCCCAAAACATGCCACCCAAGATGGCAGCAAGCCTACGAACATCAAGGGTACAAGAAGAGACCGCAGGCAAACTAGACAGAACAACCCAGCACACGACCTAAGAGACCCAAACCCAGAACAGGGAAGAAGGGAAACCGGATCAACCCAAAGCGCAGCCCCAGCCACATAGGATGTGCCGTGCAAAGAACGGCGGAGAGCCGCCAACTGGACACAAGAAGAGCACCCTGGCCAACCAACCAAGCAAGCAGCAACAACCCCACCCAGTTCTTCAGAAAAGAACCGTCTCAACCCCACCAGAAAAGAACGAAAAACACAACGTTCGAAACGAGAAGAAATGAACTGACTGCAACAAACAAACCGAACACCAGGGGCCAGATTCACGAAAGCACTTACGCAAGCACTTACGAACCTGTACATTTTTTCTCAATCTTTGGCGGCTTTGTTTCCAATTATTAAACAGTTAATGAGCTCCGAAGCACCAGGAGGCTGTTTATAACAATAACAACATTTGAATGATAACTTTTCATGCTTGTAAACTGTTTATAAATGTAACCAAGCCGTCAAAGATTGAGGAAAGATGTACACGTTCGTAAGTGCTTGCGTAAGTGCTTTCGTGAATCTGGCCCCAGAACCTAAGAAGTAGAAACCACAGACAAAAACCGAAACCAAAAGGGCCACAACAAACCGAGGGGAAGAGAGAAAAGAGCACCCTGCCCAAGAGCAGGACAGCTCAGGTGGAGCATGAGCAGGCCGGAGGTGAACAATGCCCGAGACAACGCGTGAACAATGCAAAAGGAACAAAAACGGATCAATCTAAAGCGGCTCCGCCAGTGCCAACATGATACAGGGTGACGGTATGTGGCCAGAAGACGTCCCTGAACCACCACATCAGGCCCCGGGGGGGGGGGGGAGTTGTCCTCCAAAGCCCCCGACCTCACAAGAAAAAACCAGGGTGGCCGAAAGAGCAGGAAAGAAAGCGGTCCCACTGGTCAGACCCCGGAGCTACGACTGGAGGAACTGACTTGAAAGCCTCCGACGAAAACCCCGAAGGGCAACCCCGAACCTGCCCGAGTCTCAAACCGCCAAACCCTGCCCGACCCAAAGCCCTCAGACGCCTATGAGCCAGAAGCAGGGGGGAAAGGGGGACCCAAATGAAACACAGCAGGGAAGAATGAAGGGCACAGACTGAACCAAGGTCGAAGTGACCAAAACCCCCAAGCCGGGTCCCGAAAAAGCAAAACGGGCAGCCATGGGGCATCAGGGGAAGCAACCAAAACTAGCACGCTGCAACAACCAACCTGGCAACGCGCAAGCTGCCTGCACCCGAAGGATGTCAGCTCCGATAGGGTGATCAGAGCCACAAACAAGCAACAAAGCTCGCAAGACTCAGGGCGAATGTATCACCGACCCAACATGCAGCATGATGGAGGCAAAACAATGAGTGTCGCCCTGAGACAAGGGGACAGAGCAACCCTCAAGCTCACACAAAGTTAAAGGGGGCGCAGGGCTCACACCNGTTCTCGAAAGCCAATCCGAAGACAGCGCCAGAAGACTGAAGAAACGCAAGACCAAGGCCAAATAACCGCGAGTTCGATGGTCCTTAGCTGCCAAAGCAGCCAAAAGAGTGGGAACCCGAGCATGCAAAGGCACCAGAACCCATGTCATGAGAAGCGCAGGGGCAAAGAGGCCCTCGCTGAGAAACTCGAACGAGCACCCCAAGAACACCTGCAACACCAAAAAAACCTTCCGCCACTCAAGTACGTGGGTACGACAAAAGTTACGCCAAGCCCCAAGAGGTAAGAAGGGGAAGACTCTGAAACCCCATAACGCACCTAATAAGAGGAAGAGGAACCGAACTCAAACAAAGCTGGATCCTGTGAGGTGTAAACCTGGTCTCGCAGGAAGTACCAAGGGCCTCCCAAACTGCCACAGGGAAAATCAGAGAAAGAAAACCTCCAGAAAAACGAATCCGAGGAACCCAAGGGCACACGGAAATTGACCCAGGAGGGAGCCACACCGATTTCAAATTCATAAAGGGAAGGAGAGTAAAAAAACCTTCTCCCCTGCAGTAACAGCCCCTGCCCAGAGGGCACAAGGGCCCAAGTAGGGTCAAAAGGAGCCCAAGAGCTCCATGTAGACTTCCCCCAAGCCCAAGGAAACCCTGACAAAGGCCCTCATCCACACCCACCGCCCCTGAAGAAAAGGTGGAGTCCAGGGGGAAAGGCTTTGAAAAAGGGAGTCTGCTGGGTCGACACAGAAGTACGGCGGGAAAAAGGGGGCTCAACCACCTCTGCCCCCGAATCGGAAGGAGCAGCCCCTGAGCCACCCCAAGCCTCATCCCGAGCTAAACCCCACCCTAACTTTGAATCCCTCAGATGTTTGGGAGCCGGAAGTAGGGGGGGCAGGAGCAGGCTGAACCACGCCCCACCTGAGAAGGAAGAGGGAGCGTGGACGGAACCAAGGCTGAAGCAACCAAAGCCCCCAAATCTGAGTCCCTAAAACTCAAGCGGGCCAGATCCGGGGCCCTCCAACCGGGCATCCAACCTGGCCCATTGCAAGAAAGAGAATCTAGCATGCAATGCAGATGTTGCCTGATTCCTGAGATCATCAGATAAAGGATGAGTAAATTGGAGCATAAGCAGAGGAACAAGTCCTGCAACACTTTGGGTCATAGGTGTCACCGACCCAACAAGCAGCATGACTGAAACAGTACAGATGATCGTCTCCCTGAGGCAGGGGCAACGAACAATCTTCAACTTTGCACAATGAAAGAGTGGCTTGGAAGAAGTATCCATGGCACGACCGAACCCCACAGGGGTTTTCCAGGGCCCATATAGTGAATAAGCTCTACGGGAAGCCCAGGCACTGGGGCCAACAAAGCCGGCAGAACCCTGTCTGTAGCAGGCAAACCAACTACCAGTAGTAGTCACGGAACCTCGGGGACAACATAGGACCACCATCACAACCTAGGCAAAGCCTAATAAGAAGCTAAGCAGACCACCATCTACAACAGGTAAAAACGCCAGAAAATGAAAAGCAAAAAACCAGCGTTGAATATAATGAAATGCCATTTTCTGGGTGAGACCTGGAGGCTCCTCGAAGCTATAATCAAGTGAAGAACAGCTCCAGGGAGAAGATGGGGCTCCCCCCAGAAAAACCCTGAAATCACACAACCAGCAGTCAGAGAGAAACATTGACTGCCACGTTGATAGTAAAGCTGGCTGTAATTACCTAAGTGTAATTACCTAAGTGTAGTTACAGGATGAGAGCTACGCTCGTGGTGTCCCGTCTTCCCAGCACTCTTTGTCATATAACGCTTTGAAACTACTGAAGGTCTTGGCCTCCACCACCTTCTCCCCTAACTTGTTCCAACTGTCTACCACTCTGTTTGCAAAAGTGAATTTTCTTATATTTCTGCTAACCACAGTGTGCCCCAGCAACCAAAATCACTCCCCCCACCGCTAATATACCCGGGGCAAGACAGAAAGCCCCAAGACCACCGACGCACCCCAGAAGTGAAGACAACCACAAGTGAGGAAGTCCTCAACAGGGAGAGTCCCGAATGCCCCAGGAAAGATAACCCTGAAATGCAAGGGTAGTACTTACGGAGCACCTAGGGAAGGGTAGTCACGTGTCTAGGGAACCCTAGATGCGTGCAGCTCCTGTACACCAGTACATCTGGCCACCACACAACCCACAAGCCAGAACAGCCACACAAGGCAAAAATCCAGAATAGGAATTTGAGGCCAGAGGTGATGTCTGACCGCCAGCACATCAATTTAAGAACCGAGGTGGTGGACTGCCGGCTCACCCGGGGTAGCTCTCCCTCCCTGCAAGGGAGGGGAGCTAGTTGGATGACATGTTGCTTGTTTGTCTTCTTTCTGGGGAAAGATAATTCTTTTTTGAGGATGTAGCTTGCATACTGTAACCAGACAGTGGTCTGTTTTGATTCGTCTACCTTTCTGGGTTCTTTCCTGGTCGATGGCAATTATGACATACAGTACAGTACTTTAAATGTAAAGTGCTCATAGGTCATTGCTCCCTGCACTTCTCTGAGGGGGCCAGGTTCTGGCTCGTGGTCCCCGGTAGGTTAAAGGACTCTGTGACTGATGACCAGAACTAATATAGAACTATATCATTTTGGATAGCTTTAGGGAGCTAATGGAGCTCCTCATAGAAAATGGCAACAACAATGGCCAGTTACATGCAACAAAGTTTATGCTTGGCAATGCTTCTCCTTTCAGGATTTTCATCACATTAAAAATATTATAGGATAATGATACTGGAGTATTCAATGTGCAAACAATAATATCTTAATTTTACAATAATTATTTTTATTTTTTTAATCATTATACATCTTACAACTTGCAATTTACAATTTCTAAATGTAATTATCATTTGAATAATCACCACAAAAAAATTGTTACTAACCTTTTCATGGCAAATTTCTTAATTAGTATACAGTATTTACCATAATGCCACCTGAAACTCAATAATCTTGCATCTAATTGGCTCTTCTTAACAATGAATAACTTGATAACTTCAAGCAGTTACATTTTTGTATTTGTTAATTAGTAGTAGAGCAGTAATTGGTACCAACATCAACTAAAACAAAAAGTATTAGTACATATATTGTATTTAATTACAGTATGTCTACAAAATGATGATGAATTGCAATGCTAATAACTACCTGTCTGTCAGCCTTATTTTAGATCATTTCAAAATTTAGTAATCTAAACTGGGGAGCCGGTCGGCCAAGCGGACAGCACACTGGACTTGTGATCCTGTGGTCCCGGGTTCGATCCCGGGCGCCGGCGAGAAACAATGGGCAAAGTTTCTTTCACCCTATGCCCCTGTTACCTAGCAGTAAAATAGGTACCTGGGTGTTAGTCAGCTGTCACGGGCTGCTTCCTGGAGGTGGAGGCCTGGTCGAGGACCGGGCCGCGGGGACACTAAAGCCCCGAAATCATCTCATCATCTCAAGAGATCTAAAATGCACAGTTTTTATTTCACTCTGGATCTGAATTCATTTTACAAGTAGTCATCACTTTCCATTTCTTACATTCATGGGGAAACAATAAGAGAGCAGTATTAAAAGATGGCTAAAAAAATTTAAATAATCTCTCGATTCACCACCATAATATTTTCTCTCTATAGTAACATGGACAATTAGCACCACCAGTAAAATATCCACAGCAGCACCAACATTAAATAAAATTTGGTGTAAAGTACTGCTCATTTATCAAGTAGGTACAGTATACAAGACTAACATTCACTCCTAAACAAACTGCTTCCACCTTGTACACTTCATATGCTATGTTTACACTCAAGACTGCACACAAACACTTGTCATGTTTATATATCTCCTTCCTCAACTTTCAAATTTACATTTCAAATTATCTCTGCATACTTTGCTCAATCTTACAATATATCAAACTTTGCAATCAAAATTTTTTCTCCCCTAACATACATATTTTACCCTCTTAACACCATGCATGCTTATTAGATTTTCTCTTTTTGCTCCTATTCTCGATTTGCATACTCATGCCACACTGTACATAAGGACTGGTACCATGTATCCTTCATGCAGCCCTCTTTCCTTTCCTATTTACATTAATTCCTCTTTTTATCACTCACCAACCTATCTATTTTAGCTGATCAACTACTTCTAGCAGTTCTCAACTTACCCTAATTAGACAGTTTTCTACTCTCTCCTCCATTACTTTAATGTTTTCCTCATTCACTTTCAGCAGTCTTCTATCATGCAACAAAATTGTAAACTATATGTAATTCTTTGCAGGAACTACATTAAATGTCAAATTCCCTAATTCATGTCATATATATTAATGTCACATACACACTACACTTTTGTATTTTTTTTCTTGACCTCTTTCATGACCTTATTCATATATTCAGAGAACATCTATGAGAACACTACACATCTCTTGCATACGTCATACATATATCAACCAATCCATCATTATGACATTAACGCGTACAAATACCTAACTTCCTCAATGAAAACTTGTAACAGTAATTACTATATTTTCCTGTGAATAGGAGGAGGAGGCACATTTGTTCAACACCAACTGAATATATATATATATATATATATATATATATATATATATACAGTATCCACTCATTTAACGGCCTCTTTTATACCGATCTGCCGGTATTAACGACCGGTTTGGGAGATCGGTATCTGGAGCCTCGTATACCGGTCTGGTAGTCGATATTACCGACGTTGGTATTGGGTTTGTTTTGGCATCGGCAGCCCCTCACATGGCGACCAGGCGATCATCCAGAGTGGTATATTAAATCTTAACTTTCTTTCAAAATGATTCAGTTTTATGAAGAAAACTCTAAATTATTATTAAAATATTTTAAAACAATTGTTATTAAACAAAATAATTTGTTTTCTTATTAAATACCTTTTATAGTATACGCAACAGGTATTTTTTTTCCCACGGACCTAGAACGTACTGCGCCTGGCCATGTGACCGCTTTGTTTACTGTTAACTCACGCGGCTGAGAGCAGTGTCTCAGAATATTAGCCAGAGAAAATCAGATTCAGACAAAAATAGATAAATTCATGATTTTAACTGTTCGTGAAAGCACCCACTGGGAATTCAACAAGTCATGCAGCATCCGCTGGCAACGAGTTCCCTACAAGCCATGCTGCACCCGCCGATGCTGAATTCCCATCAACAAGTTGTGCAGCCTCCGCCGGCAACGAATGCTCTGCAAGCTATGCTGCACCCGCCGATGCTGAATTCCCATCAACATGTCGTGCAGCCTCCGCTGGCAACGAATGGTCTGCAAGCTATGCTGCACCCGCCGATGCTGAATTCCCATCAACATGTCGTGCAGCCTCCGCTGGCAACGAATGGTCTGCAAGCTATGCTGCACCCGCCGATGCTGAATTCCATCAACATGTCGTGCAGCCTCCGCTGGCAACGAATGGTCTGCAAGCTATGCTGCACCCGCCGATGCTGAATTCCCATCGACATGTCGTGCAGCCTCCGCTGGCAATGAATGGTCTGCAAGCTATGCTGCACCCGCCGATGCTGAATTCCCATCACATTCGTGCAGCCTCCGCCGGCAACGAATGGTCTGCAAGCTATGCTGCACCCCCGATGCTGAATTCCATGCGACATCCCGTCGTGCAGCCTCTGCCGGCAACGAATGGTCTGCAAGCTATGCTGCACCCGCCGATGCTGAATTCCATCGACATGTCGTGCAGCCTCCGCTGGCAACGAATGCTCTGCAAGCTATGCTGCACCCGCCGATGCTGAATTCCCATCGACAAGTTGTGCAGCCTCCACCGGCAACGAATGCTCTGCAAGCTATGCTTCACCCGCCTATGCTGAATTCCCATCAACATGACGTGCAGCCTCCTCTGGCAACGAATGCTCTGCAAGCCATGTTGCACCCGCTGATGCTGAATTCCATCAAAAGTCGTGTAGCCTCCACTAACTATATAAAATGATTGAAGCATATAAATTAGTGTAAAAAGTGTTGATAGAATACAGTATTTAAGTGTTAATGATTATTTAAGCCTTGACAAAAGATACTGTACAGTGTAAATATACAGTAGAAATAATTTTCAATGTGAATGATTAGAACTCAATTAGAACTCGAGAATGAATTAGAACTCGTGAATTAGTAGTAGTAGTAAGGCTAGCTGTTGTGTGAAGTGAATGCCTGAAATAAGTGTTCATACTGTATGTACCCTGTTATATACTGAACAATATAAAACAAGTGCTGCAGAGGAGGACGTAATCTTCAGCTTCAATAAAAGTAAGTCATTTACCAATTTTATTTAGTATTACAGATATTAATTTTTTTTCAACAAAGCTACATATTATCTCTGCAATGTATATTCTATCGATAGNAAAAAACCAGCGTTGAATGTAATGAAACGCCATTTTCTGGGTGAGTCCCGGAGGCTCCCCGGAGCTATCCCAGGCTGATATGCTAATGTCAGACTTTGGCATCAGTCATGTGTATGGAGTTCTTAGGCCTACCGGGAACCACGGCCAGAACCGGGCCCCCTCAGAGAGGCAAGGGGAGCAATGGCCTATAGAAGCCCCCGTGTGGTTGGAAGCATTCTATGTCTGCCATCGACCGGGACAGGCACCCAGAAAGGTAAGCGCCCCAAAACAAACCCTATTCTGGTTAAAATTGCTACCAAAAGCCGAACTAGTGGATAGAACTCCCCAAAGAAAAACGAGCAAACTAGTGTGACGTCACACGCTGCCGCGCCGCTGTCTGCGCAGCTCCCCCTCCCCGGGAGGGGGAAGGGGGAGCCCCAGACCCTCCGCGCCGGCTACCCACACCTCAGTTCTTGAGGCTGGATGTCAAAAACGCGAAAAAAACGCCGACCGGAGGGAGGGAGGGATGCCGGGGAGCCTCCGGGACTCACCCAGAAAATGGCGTTCATTACATGGTTTTCTGGGGGGAGCCCCGTCGGCTCCCCGGAGCTAACTACCCACAGACGGAAAAAGAGGGACTTACCCGGGAGGCGGTCGTCGCTCACTCCTCAACTCGAAGCCGAGACAACTGGCTGCAACCGCCGACCCAACGCAACACAGGCCCGCCGGGGCCCAGGGACATTGACAAGGTAACGAGCAGCCAGGACCCTGTTCGACCGCCAAAAACCCCGCGCCCGAATATCAGACCAAGACATATTCCCAAAGACGGCAGCAAGCGCCGCGAACTTCCGAACGTCATGGGCACGGGGATAGACCGCAGGCTGGCTGGACTTAATAACCCTGCGGACGACCTGAGAGACCCGCACCCGCGAACAGGGAAGAAGGGAAACCGGATAACCCAAAGCGCGTCCCCGGACACAGAAGCCGTGGCGCGCAAATAACGGCGAAGCGCCGCAACCGGACACAAAACATGATGCACCCCCGGCCTGACCAACCAAGCATCAACCACCCACGGACCCCTCCGGAACGCAGCAGTCTCATTCTTTGCCAGAAAAGAAGGAGACGGCTGCAAGCGAACAAAACTATCACCACGACCAAAAGAGCAGAAGCCCCTGCGCCGGAGGAGAGCATGAAGCTCCCCGACCCGACCCCCAGAGGCCAAAGCCAACAAGAAAAGAGCCTTGGAAAAACAATCCCGGACCGAAGGGGCCACAACGAAACGAGGAGACGAAAGGAAAGCGAGCACCCTGTCCAAAGACCAGGACGGCTCAGGCGGCGCATGAGCAGGCCGGAGGTGAAACAAAGCACGAGACAGCTTGCGAAACGGCGCAGACGTGACATCGATACCGAAAGCAAGCTGAAGCGGCTCCGCCAGCGCCGCACGATAGGAGGCGACAGTGTTAGGCATAAGATGACGGTCCTGAAACAACCACGAGAGGAAGGACAAGACCACCCGAACAGACAAGGAATGAACACGACGAAGACGCAAAAAGAAAGAGAAGGACCGCCAGGAAACTTCATACTGCCGCCGAGAGGAAGCCCGCAGGTGAGACACCAACAAGGAGGCCACCTGATCACCATAGAGATGATGATAAACTCGAGTCAAAAATACCATACGCGAAGACTCGAGGAGAAGATCGAACCAGCCACGTGACGCACCGGCCCGATCTGCTGAAAGAGGCGGAGCCGCGGAAAAACCCTCGGGTTCGGACACCGAGCAACTAGCACCGGAAACCAAGGCTGGGCCGGCCACCAAGGGGCCAGAAGGACAACTCTCCCTGGTAAGTCTCTAAGCGAGTCAGGACCTGGAGCAACAGCTGAACCGGGGGAAAGAGGTACAGGAACCTCCACCTCGACCAGTCGAGCCGCAAGGCGTCGACCCCGACGGCCTCGCGATCGGGGAAGGGCGCCGCATACACGGGAAGACGCCGCGACCACGCCGACGCGAAGAGGTCCACCTCGGGACGCCCGAACGTCTGGCAAAGCCAGCGGAAGGACTCGTCGTCGACCGTCCACTCCGTGGAGAGGGGAACGAAGCGAGACAGGGCGTCCGCCAAGACGTTGGACACGCCCGTACGTGAACAGCCAGGAGAGCCAAACCCCGAGAACTCAGCAGACGAGTCACCCGAAGCGACCAACCCCAAAGAGACAAGGACCGCATCGAACCCCGCGGTTCAGGCAATGAACCACCGGAGAGCAGTCCGAATGGAGCCGGATCGTTGATCCGCGGGCCACCCGAATCCTCCGAAGAGCAAACCACACCGCCGCGAACTCCCGCACCGTGCTGTGAGCTCGACGGAAGGACGGACCCCAACGCCCCTGGCCGGCCTGGTGAGCACTGGTCACAAAACCCCAGCCTAGAGACGACGCATCCGTGTACACATCGAGCGAGGGCTCGGGAAGGCGCCATGGCACCGAACCCCGAAAAACCCGAAGAGGAAGCCGGTGACGCAGCAACCGACGCAAGGCCCCGGGGGTCGAACCTTGCGATCGCGAGAGAGGCGGAAGGGGTGACCCCGAAGGAACCAGAACAGCCGACGAAGCCAAACCCGACCCGGCGGGTAGACCAGCATCGCGAAGTTCAGGCTCCCGCACAGCCCCTCGAGCAACCGCCGGGTGACCCGAGGGCCCACCAGAAACAGACGAAGGCGGGACCGCAGCCGCTGGAGAGACTCCGGAGGGAGAGACAAGGAGGAGGTGCGAGAGTCCCAAACGAGGCCCAGCCAAGTCCGAACCTGAGAGGGAACCAGATGGGACTTCCTCCAGTTCACCAAGAACCCGAACCCGGCGAGCTGGGAAAGAACCAAATCCCTGGCTAGCAAGCAAGCAGACCGGCTGGGAGCCCAAACCAGCCAGTCGTCGAGGTAGGCCAACACCCGAACTCCTAGGAGACGCAACCGAGCCACGACTACCCGTGTAAGGCGCGTGAACACGCGAGGTGCCAGGTTCAACCCGAACGGGAGACAACGAAAGCGGTAACTCTGACGCCCCACCACAAAACCGAGCCAGTCCCTGAACCGCGGATGAATCGGGACATGCCAATAAGCGTCCCGGAGGTCCAGGGACACCATCCAAGCGCCCGGCTCCAAAAGGAGCCGAACCTGAGACAGCGTAGTCATCCGGAAGGAGGGGCAATAAACCCAGGGGTTCAGACGGGACAAGTCCAGAATGAACCTCAGGTCCGCGCAGTCCCGTTTCGGAACCGGAAACAGACGGGAAACCCATCTGAGGGACGACGTCGTTCGACGACGCCCAAACGTACCCACTCCAAGACGACGCGACGGAGCGCAGGGGAAGAAACTTGCCCTGCCAGCCCCGAACCCCCCAAAGGGGGAGGGGCCACCCAACGCCACCGCAGACCGCAAGACACGACCTGAAAGGCCCACGAATCGTGGGACCAGGCGCGGGCGAACAGCGCAAGCCCCCCCCCATCGCCCCGTCAACGGGGCAAACCGCGAAAGGGCCGGCGACCCTTACGAGACCCAGAACCCCGCACAGGGCGAACACCGCGCCGACCAGACGAGGGCGGGTCCGCAGCAGGAGCCGAACCCGAACCTGACACCAGAGGAACCCCGAGCTCTGGCATGACCCTTCCGGGAAGACCCACCCCGGGACCCCCGGAAGACCAACAAGTCCGACATCGGACGACAAGCCGCCGACGCAGCCTGAATAAACTGCGCCACGGCCGACTCCGCAAAAAGAAGAGGACAAAAGGGGGAAGAACGCCTAAGAGCCAGAGCCCAAGCAGATTCCACGGAGGAACCCAGCACCGCCTGCCGACACGCGAGACGGGAAGCATAAAACAGGGAAACCGCATCCCGCAAAATCGGCGTGAACAGCTTCAACAAGGCAGCGAACGAGCGCGCAGCCGAGGACAAGGCGCCAGACCCTGGGACGGACCCAAGCGTCCTCACATCCTCCACGAGCCAATCCGAGGACAGCTCCAGGATGGAAAAGAACCGCAAGGCCGAAGCCAAAAGGCCCCGGGCGCGCAAGTCCTCCGCAACAAGCGCCGCCGAAAGGACGGGAACCTGCACATGGAGCTGAATAACGCCCACATCGCGGGGGAGGGCAGGGGCAAACAAGCACTCATTCAGGTACTCAAGCTCGCCCCCCAGGAAAACCTGAATCACCGTGGAAGCTTCCCGCCACTCCAACGTGCGGGAACGACAGAAGGAATGCCAGGAATCCAAAACAAGCAAGGGCAGGCTGCTAGCCAGGAAGACTCCGGAACCTCGTAACGGAGCCAGAAAGGGAACGAAGTCCCAAACCTGAACTCAGATGGATCCAGTTCCGAGGCATAATCCGGGTCCCGCAGGAGGTAAGCTGCAAAGGCCGCTCGCACCTCACCAGGTTGGATGCGATAAGCCGAAAACCTCCGGAAAGACGGAACCGACGAACCCGGGGAACACGGAACCGAACCCGGGGAGGGGCCGACACCAAATCCAACTCGTACGCAGAGGGGGGAAAAGAGAACCCCACTCCTTGTAACAATAAGCCCCGCTCAGAGGGAAGAAAAACCCAGGCGGGGTCCAGCGGAGCCCAAGGCCCCCAAGTCAGCCCCTCCCCAGCCTCGAGGTCCAACACCACAGGACCCGAGGCCGAGTCCTCTCCCCAAGCCCCGACCCCACAAGACAAGGACGGAGCAGCCGGAACAGCTGAAGGAAGGGGGCCCACTGGTCAGACCCCGAAGCTTCGGCCGGGAGACAAGACTCGAATGCCTCTGCCGCTCCCCCGGAAGGGGCACCCCCCGAAGCTGCCCGAGTCTCAAGATCAAGTAACCCCTGCTCCGACCCCGAAACCCTCAGACGTTTCGGGGCTGGAAGCAAGGGGGGGGGACCAGAACGAGCAGTAGGGGAAGGACGAGGAGGCGCGGACTGAACCAGGATCGAAGCGACCCCCACCCCCAAGTCCGGGTCACGAAAAGCAAAGCGGGGCAGCCCCGGGGCATCCGGGTGAGCAACCAACCTAGCGCGTTGCAACAGACGAAACCTAGACTGCAACGCACGCGCCGCCTGTACCCGAAGAGAATCATCAGAGGATTGGGTAAATTGAGTCACAAGCAAGCAGCAACACTCACAGGACTCAGGGTCGAAAGTATCACCGACCCAACAGGCAGCATGGCAGAGGCAAAAACAATGAGGGTCACCCTGAGACAAAGGGACCGAGCAACCCTCAAACTCGCACACAGCGAGTGGGGACTCCGGGGTCACATCCATCGGACCCACGCGCCCCCTAGGGGATTCCCAGGGTCCTGAGCGTTTACTTTAAGAGGACTCGCGCTCAGGTAGTCCCAGGCAGGGAGCTGCTAACCGGCGCCCAAAACTACCAATCGAACTTCTAAAGCTGTACCCCAGGGACGTGTACACTCACGGGGACCTAGCAGGGGGCGCCATCGAGTATAACCGTGAAAGGGTTAGAACTAAGGAATGAATATGACAGAACCCCCCACCAGGCAAAAACAAAAAAAAAAACAACCCCGCAAGAGGACAGCGACCCCAGGGAACAGAGCCGGCCGCTATGTCGGGAATACAAGCTGTGCAGCACCCTGCGCCCCTACCAGTGCAAACTGCCTCTTACCTGCCAGTAACAAGGGAGAACAGAACACCCAAGAGCCCAACAGGCGGCCGAAAAACCGAAAAAGGTAAAACGGACCAGCAGAGGCAGATCCCAAGGAGCCTGTGGAAGGTGGCCCCAAGCCCCAAGGGTAGTACTTACAGGGCACCTAGGGAAGGAAACCCTAGGCGCATGCAGCCCGAGTACCAAAAATTACTCCTGGCTCTCGCACCCAGAAAACAAACACCACACGCAAGCACAGTGTTGTAGCGAACACCGGAGCCAGAGCACACGACCTTCGCCTATAGCATCAGCCTCAAGAACTGAGGTGTGGGTAGCCGCCGCGGAGGGTCTGGGGCTCCCCCTTCCCCCTCCCGGGGAGGGGGGAGCTGCGCAGACAGCGGCGCGGCAGCGTGTGACGTCACACTAGTTTGCTCGTTTTTCTTTGGGGAGTTCTATCCACTAGTTCGGCTTTTGGTAGCAATTTTAACCAGAATAGGGGTTTGTTTTGGGGCGCTTACCTTTCTGGGTGCCTGTCCCGGTCGATGGCAGACATAGAATGCTTCCAACCACACGGGGGCTTCTATAGGCCATTGCTCCCCTTGCCTCTCTGAGGGGGCCCGGTTCTGGCCGTGGTTCCCGGTAGGCCTAAGAACTCCATACACATGACTGATGCCAAAGTCTGACATTAGCATATCAGCCTGGGATAGCTCCGGGGAGCCGACGGGGCTCCCCCCAGAAAATGCTGGATGATGGAGACGAGTCAAATGCCATCCTAGTGACGAACGGTGTGAAGCAGGTTTGCATTCTCGCCCCGACACTCTTCAACATGCTATTCTCGGCCTTGCTCAGTGATGCCATCTGTGATTGCCAGGATGGAATACCCATCAGATACAGAACTGATGGTGGACTGTTCAACCTCAGGCACCTGCAGGCCATTACAAAGGTGAAGGAAACTGTCATAAGAAACTTCCCCATTTGGTGATGACTGTGCCCTCAATGCCAGCACAGAGAGATGATGCAGCATGAAATGGACTGCTTCTCACAAGCCTGAACGACTTCGGTCTCATCATCAGCACCAAAAAGACCGACAAAAACACTCATCATCAGCACCCACGTCTGGAATACCCTACCCTGCCTGCACACAACCTGCAGGTAGCTGACAACTTCACCTATCTTGGCACCATACTCTCAAGAGCAGTGAACATAGACGCAGAAGTCAACAACAGGATCACAAAGGCCTGCGCTTGCCTTATGAAGGAATGTCTGTGAGC
>WNGS01139293.1:0-14204 GCA_020271785.1 Procambarus virginalis
ATAGTGTTTTTCCTAACTCAAAACAATGTGAGGTTTATTATTCTACACATACTTCTGATATCTCTCAGGTGTTCACATTCACGTAGATAGTGGTCAAGGCGGTGTCCATCACTCTCACCACAGATTCTGGAACTTCGCTGATCAACTGTTGTTTCCATTCCATATCTCCATGGATGTTTGTATCCAAGACGGATTCTCGCTATTACTGATTCTCTCCCTCGTCCTCCTCCTCTTCGGCCATAATGATTGGGATTGCCAGCTGCAACCATGTTGTACCATCGTATAGATTCACTGGTTTGTGCTTCTATCCTCCTTTCCTCAGTTACCTTGTCACGGTGATGTTGCCTGACAGTACCTCTAATTTGTAGTAGAGTCTTGGGTATGAAGTATTCAATATGGTCTCCTTCAGCGCCTTCAGCAGCCAGCACATCTGCTCGTTCATTCCCACATATTCCAACATGGGAGGGGATCCACAGAAACTTGATGACTCTTCCCTGATTGGTAAGTACTCTCACAGCTCTCTTAAGTTCAGCGATTATCGCAAGATTTTCTGCCCGATTTTTACTTAGGCTTTGCAGTGCTGCTTTTGAATCGGTGCAAATCACTGCACCATTAGTGTTCCGTTCAAGAAACCTTAACGCCATAACAATGGCAGTTAGCTCTGCTTGCGTTGAAGAGGCATAGTTCTCAATACGTACTTTTTCTTCATTTCTGCGTTGGAAAGTATTATCCTTGATTACCGTGTATGCTGCACCAGCCCTGCCATTGACAGGATTAGATGACCCGTCAGTGTAGATTTGATCTAGTTCATCTCCGGCTTCTTTATAAATTTACACGAGATACTTGTGCACCATTTCTTGTGGTAACATGTTTGATTTTTTCATTGCCATTTCATTGATGATGATCTTGCATGAGTCATCCTCCCAGGGAGGTAACCTCTCTACAGGCAGGAGCTCACGGGCTTGCTCAAGCAGGTGAAGCTCTTCGAGATAGCAAACTGATCTGTGATGCCATTTTTTGCTTCTCCTGTTTCCCCCTGAAAGTAGCACAGAGCTCAGTTTTTTCTTAGCAATATCATTGTAATGGGGATCTCTGGCTATCCTAATTGCAAGCTTAGCATTCAGCTCCTGAATTCTGTTTTTAACACTGGGAAGGGACAACTCCTCTCGTAGATTAGACGTTTTGGCAGTTCTTGAGCTCAAGAATGATTGTCATGGCTTCATTTTGAATGCTTTCAAGCCTTTTCATATCGCTTTGGGAGTAGGTGTACAAAACTGGTGCGGCATAGTCTATGACGGAGCGCACATAGGCTGTGTACATCATTTTAAGCACGGCAATAGAGGCTCCATGACCATTCCAGGTCATAGCTTTCAGTGCCCTGAGTCGACTTTTGCATGTTCCTATGAGTTGGTTGAGCTCCTCTTTCTTCCCATTGTTAGAGCCGACAGTGACGCCAAGGTACCGATAGTGGTCAACCCATTTAAGTGTTACACCATTAAGTTGCAGTTCTTCATTTGCTCTCCGCTTGTGATGGGAGTATGCCTTCGTCTTGTTTGTGGAGAGAGTGAAACCGAGCGCAATACATTTTGTTCCGAGGAGTTCAATGGACTGTTCAATTTTTTCCAAGGTGGGAGCTTGTATTAGGACATCATCTGCATATCCCACTTGTGTTCCTTCCGGAAAATCAATATTTGCAATGGCGTTCATAAGTACATTGAATAGTGTAGGGCTTAAGACTCCGCCTTGAGGGGTCCCGATGTAACAATCGAGGCTTGTTGTAAAAATTATCCAGAATGGTTATCTACACAAGGGAAAATGGGAAGCGGGACCCGCGTGGGAGCATCCCCCAGGGACTTAGCGGTGGAAATAACTACCTTTGTTCCCAAGCTTCATAATGAATCAGTCTACAGTATTCACTTACTTAGAGAAATTAACCTTCAGTCATTTTGCATTCAAATTGCACTGTATAGTATCACTGTATAATATCAAGAGTATATTAATTATTAGGAGAATGAGTGTTAAGTCACCTTCAGTGACGTCACAGGGCAGAACTAGGTTGTGAGGCGGAGTGACCTATGAGTTCACAGGTCACCAGAGTTGACATGTCCTCTATTTCTCAGAGGTCAAATAGCTATTTTGTAATTGGGAATAGCTCTTCCTTAAGATGTTTGTGTAATTTAACTTCAGTACAATAAATCAATCAATCCGGATAATTCAGTACGACAGAGGTTAATTGTTATAACTTAAGCCTGGCAAAGTAACTTAGATACTAGCGGAAGAATACAGATCTAGGCCTCTGGGTAGTGGAGAGAGAGGACAGAGCAGTGTGGTTTCAGCAGCAACTGGGAGAGGTCATCCATCTCACCTCTTCCCCAAGGCAACACAACATCTAGCTGTCTATAGAAGGTAAAGTTGCTTGGAGTGATTGTAGGGATAGGTCACTCATTGCCGTTAAATTTATAGTCAGGGCATTTTCAGTTAGGGCGTGTTCAGTAGGAGTGCTCAATTATTTAGATTTTGCTTAATTTTTGAATAAATTAATTAGCTTAATGTGTATTTTTATTATTTCCATTTTCTTTTGTGAATTGTCCTTGTCACGTGGTTCCCACGTGGCCGAGTTGAATTGGGCGCCGATTCTAACACCGAATCAGGATTATTACTCCTGTTGCTTTTAATTAACTACACACGTAAGATCCAAGGTTTATTTGTACTAGTGGGGAATCAAGCCCCAAGGTTGATTGTTTAGCGTGGTCGATCCAGATCTCGATCATTGCTTATTTGGTTACTGATCTGGTGGTGGCGGCGGAAAGGAGATCCTAGAACTTTGCTAGAAGTCTATTTTCACGTCATACGGGTTGTAGAATCTCAAGTCGGTAAATCGTCTTGAGACCACGTGGCGTGGAGTCGGCTCGAGTAAAAGTCGTGGGGTCCCTTGGTTAAGAACTAAAGTAAAGAACACGGGTAAAGAGAGAAAAAGAGAGAGGAAGTAGTGAGAACCCGTCCCGTGTTACAATGGTGCACAGCGGTGGTTTCAACAATTTTGTTTGAAATTGTTGAAAGGCTCACGCGTCTCGCCATTCGGACACGTGCGTGGAGGCTAGGGAGGACAGCCGCGGGCCAGGATTAGCAGTGCGCCTCACGACAGTGCGTTTGAGTGGGGATTGGCGAATCTTGCGTTCATGCGGGCTGATACTATTAAGGATTAGTTAGTAAGTAATTTCTGTTCAGTTTTATTGGTTAAGGAGACCGCTCCGAGTTTATTGGACTGGGTACCATACTCGACCCATTGCAATAGATTCAGAGGTGTTGGGAGCCATCATACTCTCAACAGCAGTTCCTTGTGGGCTGTCTGGGCGGATTTATCTGTGGGACGCCAGGAGATAGTCCGAGGGCGTTGTTAGACGACCCAAACGCTAAGGAAAAACGTAAATCCGTGAAGGGCGTTGCGGCCTCCGAGGGACGGACTAGTATACTACCTAGCAACGATTCAACGACTAAGTGATCGCACACTTAGTGGAGGTTGAGTCGCCTCTAGTCTAATTGTTGCTGAAAGCTGCGTGTCGCTCTGTTAGAATCTAGACGGTCGAGACCCCTAGGCTAGGCGCGGGACGGCGAGCCGGTAGGAGCAATTATAGTATTAAGTCGAGTGTATCTTTAAATTAAGTATAATTAAATTTATAAAGTAATCCCGTTTAATTGCGTTTTCTAGAGATTAACAATTTTTCCCCTAAATTCAATCCCCGGTTAAAATTTTTTAAGTGTTCAGTATTTTCGTGTATATTAGGCTAAGTGCGTACATTAAGTCTTGCTATTCCTTATTATATCAGTCTAAGTCAGAGGCGTTGGTTCTAGAGCGTAGTTAATCCTCTGAACTTAGGGCTATAGGTCGGTCACGATAGTTAAGTGAAGGAGTTTGTTAAGGGATAGTAATTTTCGTGTAAGTGTCTGATAGAACTCGTGGAAATATTTCTAAGTATTTTGGGATAAGTTTTCGGCTAAGTCAACGTTGGAAAGTCGTTAACTGTAATTAATTTGTATTAGTGGGTCACGTACATGGTCTGGGTATCATTAGGATTCCCCAGTCGTTGCGAGTGATATTGTTTCTAGTTTTACCAGTAAGACGGTAGAATTACGTTTTTAGACTTAGAATTTTTTTTGTGGAAACGTAGGTCGAAAAATTTTCTAAGTCCAGCTTGGGCTAGATTCGTACATTTTGGCGAAAATTCGAATTCTCATGTTTCGTGTACATTCTGGGGCCAGCATTACTCTCTAGTGCGCGCAAGGGACGTAATTCTGTTCTTAAGCATTAAACAGTGTTAATTACATTTTTGCCGAATTTAGTTATTTTTCGAGAAAATCGTGTTGTGATTTTATTAGAGTCCACTTGAGGTGAAAACCTCAGATTTTGATGAAAATTCGAATTGATGAGTGTTGAAACCGCCCGATGTGTCAGTGTTGTTTTGTATACAGTGTCAGTATTAAATAATAGCGTATTTATATCTGAGAACAAGAAACCCATTTTTGACGAATTAAGGGAGTTTTACCATATTTTGGGTGATAGAATTTTTTCTGGGTGCAAAAATTTGGCAGAGTCCAGCACTAAGTAAAAAACGCAAGTTTTTGGTGAAAATTCAAATTTTGGCAAGCACATATATGTCCTGGGAGTCTATATTAATCGCTAGAGCTGTTTAGTAACGTAAAACTAGTTATTTTCCTTCAGAACAAAAATTTTGATTTTTCAGCGTTTAAGCGAAAAAGCGCGGGACTTAGTTTTTCAGCGCAGCTGGCCCCGCTCCATCAGTCATCAGTGGCCACGCTGCTCACTTCAAGTGCGTTTAGTATTAAAGTACAGTAAATATTCTTTATTAATCTATCACGAGTGCTGCGCGTTAATTATTTTATCATTTTAAATTGTTTTATATGAATTAGATTCTTTAATTTTTTTAACGTAAAGGACTTAGGTTTCAGTAATAGAACTGCGGGTTACTTCAAGGTCAGACACGAGTGCGGGGCAGACGCTCATTCATCAAATTCACTTCAGCGATTCTCTCGATTAATCGTTGTATTTCCTACTTTGGGAATTTGGTTAGTTTTCTCTTAGAAAAGAGTTGTGTTTTTTTGTGTAAGTTCACGGTTGTAGTGAAGTCCGGGTAGAGGTTGTATCGAAGGGTAGCTACAAGAAACATGGCACACCAGCAATCACAGGACATGCTTAACCCAGACAGTGACCAGTCAGTGGCGACCAGTGGGAGTGGAAGTGTAGAGGATCGCACCTCTTCCGACACCACTGGGGACCGCTCGGATAGCTCAGCTGACGTCACAGGTGGAGTCAGTGGGACTGAGGCGACGGGGTCGCGGGTTCTGCAAAGGACTGGGCAGCCGGGCGTATCTTTCCGGGCAAGTGCAGATACAATTATTGATATGAGTGGGGAGTCTAGGGAGGATTCGTCCCAAGAGTGGGGGGAGCCGTCTTGGGTTCCCCCACACATAACATCGACGCCACACCAACAGCAGGAACAACATCACAGAGCAATACCACAATACCTGGGTACACTTCACCCATCACAACAACCTCAACCCTATCCCCTATACCAACCCCATCCTCACTTCCTATACCAACCCCATCCTCATTTCATATACCAACCCAACCTCCATTCCTATACCAACCCTTCCCCCAACCCCAGGCTACCCCATACCCATTCCTACCTCAGGCCACCCCTTTCCCTTTCCAACCCCAGACCACACCACACAGTACCTCAACCCCAACCTCCATCCACACCCCAACCCGAGGCTACCCACACCATTCCTCAACCCCAACCCCACCCTCAACCCAGTTCCCAACCCCAGGGCCCACCCACTTCCAGTAGCCCCGCATCATACAAACCGGGAATTATGAGTCTGATTCCCAGGTTGACTCTACCGACACTCAGAGGTACGGAGTTGCCGCTTATTAAGGTGGAACGCAACCGCCGAGTGGAAGACTGGCTCTGTCAGATTAGTTCGATGCTGGAGGCTGTCCCAGAGGACAGTTTGAAAATTACTCTCGCTATGGGGTCTTGCGTGGACGTAGCCGGTCCACTGGCGAGATTGTCAGAGTTTCAGCACCTGACGACTTGGCCACAGTTTGTCCAAGCGATTAGGGACAGATTTAAGGAAAAGGTGTCAGAAGATGAGGCGCATTTTTATCTGCAGTCACTTAAGAGGGATGACCGCAGCACTGTCAAAGATTTTGGGACACTATTAAAGGGCAGGGTTGACGACCTTACTACGGAACTGGGGTTAGATTCCAGTCAGGCAGAGCGATTAGCAAAACAATTGTTCTGCAAAACGTTACCTTCTGCTATGGGACCGTTTTTATTTGCAGAGGGAGCGTTCGTAAGTTATAAAGACCTAGTCCAACAGGCCGCCACAGCCTTGGACAGGCAGACGCGCACAGGGACATCGGGCGCTCAGCCGTCCCCATACGTAGAGGCGTTGAGTCAAGGCGGGCGAGACCAGCTGAGAAGCTGGAGCGCGGGTTCGCCAGGCGGGAAGCAGCCCTCAGCTGCAAGTTCGAGCCACCCTGCGCGGGGTACCAACAGAGATCCGCGGAGGTGTTACTCCTGCGGGAAGCACGGACATATACAGAGAGATTGTAAACTCATTAGTACGAAAGCATGAAAGCAGGCTCCTAGTGATGGTAGGCCTACTTTTGAAGTGAAAGTGGAAGGTGTAAGATTGACAGCCTTTGTTGATACAGGGAGCCAGGCAACTGTTATTAAAAAGTCAGCCTTCAGCAATTTTAAGTATGCACGTCTTAAACGTTGCGCAAAGACATTAACAGCGGTCAATGGGGAAAAGATTGAGATCGTAGGTCAAGGTACAGTTAATTTTGAAATTGATGGGGGATTGCAGCCTCACACATGTACGATCGTAGAGAACCTTGATTTTCCTGGTCACATCTTAATGGGAACTGATTTTCTGTCGCGATTTGATTATTCCTTGTCTGCTCAAAAAGGGCTAGGAACTGCAGGTTGCAGTTGGGACAGACTTCCTACCCAGTGGAGATGATCGACCATCCCCCAGTTGTAGCTTCAATTAAGAGGAAGCAGAAATATAATGCGCACTATCCAAAATTAATTTTTAAGTCTCTTCCAGACACAGTTAAGAGGTCATGCGCATTGCATGCATTGACTAAACAGAGTTGCCCACCACATTCTGTTAAATTTATTAAAGTAGCCGTGGGACGTCACATACAACCAGGTACCACCCTTCAGGTTGCTGGGAGATGTGATCGCTTATTAATTCCTCATCACTTAATTGTAGTGCTCGATAAAGGTGCACTCATTCCAGTTGTCAATCTTTCACATAAGACTTTTCGCTTCAGGGCAGGTGATAGGGTATCTCAGGGAACCATGGTGGAGGACACAGAAATCTTTCACAATGAGTCAGCTGAGACGCCAACCGTCACTGCACAATGTAGTGCATTAAACATGCTAGATACTATAACTCCATCAAAAGTACAGTACGAGACGAGAAATGTTGCACAGAATGTGGAAGAAGTAGAAAAATTAATTTCAGCACTTGATTTGCAACATGTTACACAGGCAGATAGGAAGGCACTGAGAGGAGTTTTGCGAAAATTCCCGAAATTATTTGCGACAGAGGATGACCAGATTGGTCTCCTTGATAAGATTGAGCACACCATTCCAACTGGTGATCATTTGCCTGTGTACACGAGACAGTGGAGGTTGCCGGAACAGGCAAAGAACGTTATCAGGGAAGAGTGCCAGAAAATGTTGAGGCAGGGCGTGATAGAGCCTAGTACGTCACCGTGGCTCTCTCCTGTTGTGCTAGTTCGGAAACCGGACGGTAGTTATCGTTTCTGTGTTGACTACCGGAAGGTGAACGAAATAACTAAGGGTGATGTGTATCCGTTGCCCCGAATACAGGAGATAATAGATCAATTTGGTGCTGCTAAGTATTTCTCAACTCTTGACGCGAAATCGGCGTATTGGGCGATTCCGGTGGCAGAACAGGATAGGGAAAAAACAGCGTTCTCGGATGGTAGGCACACTTATCATTTCCGTAGGATGCCGTTTGGTTTAAAGACAGCGCCTTCGTCATTTCAGAGGGCCATAAACTACATCCTCAGTCCGGTCCTGGGTAGGCATTCTTTAGCGTACCTGGACGATGTTGTGATATATTCCAGGACGTTTGAGGAACACCTACGGGACTTGACTGAGACTTTGACGTTGTTAGATCAGGCAGGGTTCAAGCTGAACGTTCAGAAAAGCACCCTGGCGGCTCAGAAATTCAAATTTCTGGGGTTCCAGGTGTGCCCAGACGGTATCCGACCTGACCCAGATTCTTGCCGCGCCATTGCTGACATGCCTACTCCAAGGACAGCAAAGGACGTGCGTAGGTTTTTGGGGGCGGCCGGATATTTTCGTCGTCATATTGAAGGTTTTGCTGGCATTTCAGCACCCCTGACTGATCTGACAAAGAAAAATGCGAAGTTTGTGTGGAAATCTGAACATGACGAGGCCTATCGCAAACTGAAAGACCAACTAATCACGACACCGGTATTGGCTATTCCTGATTTTGAGAAAGAGTGGGAGGTGCACACTGACGCCAGCGGTATAGCTATTGGCGGGTGCTTAATTCAGCGAGATGCGGATAATTTACCCCATCCAGTAGCCTATTTCAGTAGAAAGGTCAAAGGACCTGAAGTTCGTTATTCAGCTACGGATCGGGAGGCACTGGCAGTAGTAGAATCAGTTAGGTACTTCGAACCTTACCTATTTCAGCGGCACTTCGTAATTTACACAGACCATAGAGCGTTAACACACATATTTAAGAAGCGAACAAAATGCCCACGAATGTCACGCTGGTCTCACGAACTTTCTGCCCACTCATTCCAGATTTTGTACAAGCCTGGTCCAGCACATGTTGTTCCAGATACGCTAAGTCGAAACATAGCGGCTGTTCAAGTTAATGAAAATATTGAAACCATTCCATCAGATAAAATGAGAGAGTACCAGATGAACGAGCCTAGATGGAAAGAAATTATTGAGTATTTAGAAGGAGGAAAATATCCGAAAAAGAAAAAGAATTTACCTATTCATGATTTTGAAATGAAACAGGGCGTCCTGTATTATGTTAATAGCCAGAATGATAGGGCAGTATTTCAATTAGTTATTCCGGACGCGTTGCGGTCATCAGCGTTAAAGCTTGCGCATGCTTCGAAAATTGCAGGGCATCCGGGGGTCTTTAAAACCCACTTAAAGGCAAAGTCTCTATTTTATTTCCCAGGATTACTTTCTGAAGTAATCAATTTCGTGAAGTCGTGCAATCGTTGCCAGAGGAGAAAGGTACCCTTAAGGTACAAGCCCCACTTCAGGAATTTCCTGAAATTCGTGAACCTCTAGACCGGGTGGGAGCAGATTTGATTGATTTACATCATAGTCATTCAGGGAATAGATACGTGTTGGTGCTAGTTGACCATTTGTCTAGATACACTACACTAGTTGCATTACCTCAGAAGGATTCTCGTACGGTTGCAGATGCGTTCTTGCGTAGGTTCGTTACTGTATTCGGACCTCCTAAAGTTTTAGTCTCAGACCGGGGTCAAGAATTCAATGGGAATATATTTAGAGAAGTTTGTAAGATTTTAGAGACAACTTCGGCTTTTACAACAGCCTACCACCCACAAGCAAACGGAATGACGGAAAGGACTAATCGTTCAGTCAAGGATATGCTTGCAATCCTTGCTGAACATGACGCAAACACCTGGGATGAACACCTACCCTATGTTCAGTTAGCCTTGAATACTGCCATCCACCAATCAATTAACACCCAACCACTTCATTTGTTTACTGGTAATTCATGCAATTTCCCCTCAGGTCTGCTTAACAGACATAATGTTGCATACGGGGAGGACTATCCTTCAGAGGTCCTTGGAAAAATGAGAAATGCATGGAATATTGCAGCTGAAGCGTCCAAGAAAGCACGGAACAGGTATGCTCATTTTTATGACAAGAAAGTGCGCCCTCTTGAGTTGAAGGAAGGAAGCCTCGTATTGAGAGTGAATGAGGCTGCGCCCGCCAATCAGAGCAGGAAACTAGCTCCGAGGTGGCGAGGGCCGTATAGAGTAATTAAAAGGGCGGGGCCGGTGAATCTTGTTATAAAAGGAGTATTCGAGGACCAGGTGGAAAGGACAATTCATGTTAATAAATTGAAACAATATCATGCTAGAGAGGAATTAGAACTGCCTTCAGCGGGTCTAGTTCCTGACTCTGCAGTGCTGACTCATGGCTTCACCGACGAGTCAGGGGATGAGGAGGATGACCCTCTGTCATCGCTCATCAGTAGTCAGGTGCAGTCTCGCCACCCTATGGTGACGAGATCTCGCGCTGTACAGTAAAGTAACTTCCTTGGTTAGTATAATTTAGTATTCATTAGATTTTCCTGTAATGGCAATGAGGTGAACTATTACTATACTTAACTCGGGTAGCAACTTTTACCGTGCTCTGGGGTTCCACTTCCACCAAACCCAGAGTATATCTATGCTTCCGCTGTGTTGTGTCTGTCTGTTCCCAGGTCTGATTGGTACACCGACCCAGTTGTTCCAGCCACACGTGAACCCTTGTCTGTAAAGACAGAGGGGGGAGGCACGTTACACAAAGCCCTCCCCCCACCAGACCCAGTAACCCATACATCAGTTACTTTGGGGATGAGTGACTATCCAAGAGTCACCCGGCCGACGCCTCACGTCACTATACGAGGTTGTCAGGGCCAGCAAGCTGTCCACATAGCAGTCACCGGAGGTGCCATACAACGCCAGGGTAGCTGTCTCGAGATCACCACTACCCACCTGCTGCGTCATCAAGACTGCAGTCATTCCAGCAGTGTTGGAGGAGAGGTCAAGAAACTGGAAAGCAAGTAGCAGTACTCAAGAGTTTCGCCGGAAGATTAATGATTACGTCATCTAAAAGCAACAGGAACGCGGAACTAAGGCGGTCACAGGTGGAAGGCACGGTTTCCCTACAGAGTTCCGGGACTCGCCAATAGAAGGTCGCAAAATTGCCTCCTTTGGCCTAAAGTCGGCGGTACGAGGGTATACACAGTTGGTGTTTACGGCCTAGTAACCTGGTGATATCAAGAAACGCCTGAGATGTCGTGAGCAATGATGGAAGACGAGATTCACCTGTTCTGCAAACAAGCAAACCCGCCTCTACGACCCTTTGACACCACTCCTGTTACGAGACACCGTTGGTACATCCAGTCCTGCTCTGCTGTGGTCATCTGCGACGTCAAGTTAACATCAAGACTGCCGTGTGAACTGTGATTGATTGAAGGCGTGTGGACTGTCGGGAGCAAGATCAATGGCCGAAGTAACAGTATTCTACAGCTGTCACTTGGCACTCAGCTCTACTACACTCTGTCGTCAGTAAAAAGTACCGGATTGGAGTACAAGAGGACCAGGTATTGATGTCTACACATGGAAAGAAGCAAGATCGACATCGTCATCGACTACATTCAGCGTCTATCAGCATCGATTTTTTTTTCAATTACTCAATATGAACAATTGATACAAACAACAAAGTTGGCTCTGAACATCTGTGTAAAGAATATCTGAGCATTTTTTTATAAATGTTGAAAAACAGATTTAAAATAATTATTCTGGTATAATGAGATATGATAACTTTACTCTATAAATTGGTCAGTAAGTAAAATCGAAGCCCCTGTGTAATTGTCTAAGCCCAGAACAAACGGTTATGGAAAATTATGTAGTGTTTTTTTTCAGAATGTTTGAACACAGGAGAGGCGGACCAATATAAACATTGACACTTATAGTGAGTGCGAACACTTAGCTGTACAGTCAGCTGAAACCTGTGATATAGTTATAGGATTTTTTTTTATATTTTTAGATACATGTAATAAAAATTAGGTGTGTTCCTTAGTATGTCAAGGTTGACATTGATTGGGGAGTGGATAGTACACGGATGTGAACTTGATAGTTCAGTAGTACGCTCCCGGATGACTGAAAGTTCAGTCTGAAGATATAACTTTTATGCTTTGGTTGAAGAAGAACCAAGAGATTTTAATAGCTAGTAGTTGCTGTTAGAGTAGGGACATGTTATTTAGCTATGTCAGTAAGGGTAGGATGTATGTTTCCTGATGTTGGAGGATTGCTGTCAGTTGACAGCTGAGAAATTTTATGAATTTGAACATGTTTATTATGATGATGTTGGACACTAATGATTGTCAAAATTTTTAGTTAGGTTAGCTTTTGTTTGTGGCAATGAGTTAAATTGTGGGTTTGGATACTAAACCTCGTTAGTTTTAACAAATTAACAAGGTTTACTAAGTGCTTGTGCGGGGGGTTGTAACAATCGAGGCTTGTTGTAAAAATTATCCAGAATGGTTATCTACACAAGGGAGAATGGGAAGCTGGACCCGCGTGGGAGCATCCCCCAGGGACTTAGCGGTGGAAATAACCACCTTTGTTCCCAAGCTTCATAATGAATCATTCTACAGTATTCACTTACTTAGAGAAATTAACCTTCAGTCATTTTGCATTCAAATTGTATTGTATAGTATTACTGTATAATATCAAGAGTATATTAATTATTAGGAGAATGAGTTTAAGTCACCATCAGTGACGTCACAAGCAAGAACTAGGCTGTGAGGCGGAGTGACCTAGAGTTCACAGGTCACCAGAGTTGACATGTCCTCTATTTCTCAAAGGTCAAATAGCTATTTTGTAATTGGGAATAGCTCTTCCTTAAGATGTTTGTGTAATTTAACTTCAGTACAATAAATCAATCAATCCGGATAATTCAGTACGACAGAGGTTAATTGTTATAACTTAAGCCTGGCAAAGTAACTTAGATACTAGCGGAAGAATACAGATCTAGGCCTCTGGGTAGAGGAGCAGAGAGGACGATCAGTGTGGTAGCGGATCAACTGGGGGAGGTCACCATCTCACCTCCCATAAGACCAGCACTCTACCCAAGCGGGTCAACATAGAAGGTAGAGTTGCTTGTGAGTAATTGTAGGAATAGTCCACTCATTGCCGTTAAATTTATAGTCAGGGCATATTCAGTTAGGGAGTGTTCAAGTAGGGAGTGCTCAATTATTTAGATTTTGCTTAATTTTTGAATAAATTAATTAGCTTAATGTGTATTTTTATTATTTCCATTTTTCTTTTGTATTAATGTGAAGGTCCTTGTCACGTGGTCCCCACGTGGTCGAGTTGAGGTGGACGCCTATGCTCCTCGAATCTGAGTATATCATTCACATCCAATCAGGATTATCATCCCTGTTGATTTTAATTAACTACACACGTAAGATCCAGGGTTTATTTGTACTAGTGGGGAATCAAGCCCCAAGGTTGATTGTTTAGCGTGGTCGATCCAGATCTCGATCATTGCTCATTTTGGTTACTGATCTGGTGGTGGCGGCGGAAAGGAGATCCTAGAACTTTGCTAGAAGTCTATTTTCACGTCATACGGGTTGTAGAATCTCAAGTCGGTAAATCGTCTTGAGACCACGTGGCGTGGAGTCGGCTCGAGTAAAAGTCTTGGGGTCCCTTGGTTAAGAACTAAAGTAAAGAACACGGGTAAAGAGAGAAAAAGAGGGTAGAAGGAAGTGAGAACCCGTCCCGTGTTACATTATTTTCAATCAACCAATCGTACCTCGTTACAATAGCGGCTAAGATATTGATTAGGAGTGAAACCCTGTTTTTATTGCATATTTCGACGTTTCAGACGCATTAGTTCTGATGCGGTGGAGGCAACGGCAACTTGTCTGATTAGAGCTAAAACAGCTCTAATGCGGCTGAAACGTCGAAATATGCTATAAAAACAGGGTTTCTCTTCTAATCAATATCTTACTCGCTAATTTAACGAGGTACGCATGGTTAATTGAAATAATGTATTTAATGTGAATTTGCAATCAATTACGCGTATACATCAGATATGTCGCATATGTAATGAATTAAAAACAATAAACTAACAATCCGTATCCAAGGACAGAAACCCTGATTTTATTGCAAATTTCGACGTTTCAGCCGCATTCGACCTGTTTTTGAAGTACATCTTCTTTCTGTAACATACACGGAAAATCTGGAACATTTTAGTTAATTCCAATGAAAACACATTGATTTATGTGATTTGAACGAATAATAGACTATATAGTCATATTTCCCACGTTTTTAT
>WNGS01139295.1:0-14029 GCA_020271785.1 Procambarus virginalis
CGTGTCACTTCGTGCCACCGTTCGCCAGGTGATTTTCTGCGGTCTAGCGTCTTTTGGCAGGGCGCTGGATGCGGTGTTCTATACCTGTCTTTATTTGGGTATCTTTTGTACGACTGAAACCGTTCGCACACCAGTGTCTGTCCCCCTTTTCACCTCTCCCTGTCCCACTCTTGTGCATGTCCAACCCATGCTAGGGTCGTTAAGGGGTTCCACCTTTGTTAGTGTTATGTGGTGGGGGTTATGGTGTTGGTTCTGTACTCGCCTGGTAGGGCTCCTGGCTGTGCTTGCAAGGTTTTTGCGCTCTGGTGTTTGGGTCCCGCCTATGTAGTAGACCTTGCGGGATAGTACCAGTGGAGTGCAGTGGTGCTATAGGCACCATCGGGGAACACTGTATATCCTTCAGAGGTCTGCAGTTCTTACACGACCTACTTGCGAGCATACGCCTTCCTGCTGGTACGTTACCTTGGGGTTTTCCTTGAGGTGCTTCCGGGGCTTAGTGTCCCCGCGGCCCGGTCGTTGACCAGGCCTCCTGGACTGATCATCCTGGCTGTTGGACGTGGCTGCTCGCTGCCTAACGTATGAGTCACAGCCTGGTTGATCAGGTATCCTTTGGAGGTGCTTCTCCAGTTCTCTCTTGTACCACCCCGTCCTCGCAAATTTAATAAGTCATTCTTGACTTCTTAGTTACGTGCATGGGTGACATGCATCATCGTTTCCCTTTCAAAACTTCATGGGAAACACCGACCTTACTTAACCTCCTTAGCATGTTAAAATAAGCATCTTATGGTTTCGTAATTACAATTGTTACTTAACCTATTATTGGTATAACAACGCTGTCCACTGTGGGGGATTGCCAGTTATGCCCCTTATGGTCCGTCCGTGGACTTCCGGGGCACGCTAGCTTGCTTCTGAATTAGTTATGGCCATCCTGGTTGTGAGGAGTCTGTGGGCCTGCAGGCCGCTCCATGCGGCTGCCTGGTGGGCCTCCTCCTGGCCGGTCTAGCCTGGCCTCGGGCCAGGCTTGGGGTGTACATGTGCTCCTAGTTCCCCATCCAGCCGATTTTGAGCGGGGTTTCTCCGCCGTCGGTCGCCTGGTATGCGGGTTCCTGGGCCTGCTGGTTTCTGTCGTGTCTTCATGGGCCCTGTCTGGGGTCAGTCTGCTCCGTTCTCTGCCTTTGCAGGAGCGTGTTGCTCTTTACCTGTGGCAGGTTGCGGTGGTGCCTGTTGCTACTACTGAGCGTGTGCTTTAGTACCGTGTTTCGCGGTGGCGTGTCCTTATTCCTGGGGTTTATGTTTCGGCTCTTTCGTCCTGCCTCACCCCAGTTGTTTTTCCTGGCATCTCTTTTTGTCTGTTTTGCCTGCACTTGCTGCTATGTTGGGGGGGGCGTGGTCGGTTTCCACCACTTCATTGCTTGTGCGTTCCCTTGTTTTCCTCCTCTGCCACAGGGGTGTTCTGCGTGTGTTCCTGGGCTTCTAGGGCTTTTTTCGGCATGTGTCCTGTGGTGTGCTTCTTTGTATCGGTCTGTTGCCGTTGCTCGTACCTCTTGGTTCGGGTGCAGTTCTGGCGGCAACCCGTCCGCCTTCTTGGGTTTCCTTGCTTGCCCTGCCAATTGGTTTTTCGGGGTCTGGAGATGTCCCGCGTCAGACCTGTCATTTCTGAACTCCTGGCGGGTTTGCTTGCTTGGAGTTTTTCTGTTCGGCAGACGTTCCATCTCCTTGTGCCACCTGAGTTCGGTAGTCGCGGTCGAGATTTTCTTGCGGCTTCGCCTTTTCCTGGGCTTGGAGGGGGCCTTGTCGGGGCTGCTTCCGTCTGCCTCATGGTCTCGCCTCCAGCTGGTGGTCGGTGTCCCACCTGCGTGTTTCTCTTGGCGGCAGTATGGGGTGTTTTGGCGGTCCTTCCTTTTCCTGTCCCTTCTTAGGTGGTTACTCTTGTTAGTGTCGGCTTGGTTTTTGGTGGGGGTTGGGGGCCATCGTCATGCCGCATACTGTCGCCTCTCTCTCTTTTTGTAATTACCTAAGTGTAGTTACAGGATGAGAGCTACGCTCGTGGTGTCCCGTCTTCCCAGCACTCTTTGTCATATAACGCTTTGAAACTACTGACGGTTTTGGCCTCCACCACCTTCTCACTTAACTTGTTCCAACCGTCTACCACTCTATTTGCGAAGGTGAATTTTCTTACGTTTCTTCGGCATCTGTGTTTAGCTAGTTTAAATCTATGACCTCTTGTTCTTGAAGTTCCAGGTCTCAGGAAATCTTCCCTGTCGATTTTATCAATTCCTGTTACTATTTTGTACGTAGTGATCATATCGCCTCTTTTTCTTCTATCTTCTAGTTTTTGCATATTTAATGCCTCTAACCTCTCCTCATAGCTCTTGTCCTTCATTTCTGGGAGCCACTTAGTGGCATGTCGTTGCACCTTTTCCAGTTTGTTGATGTGCTTCTTAAGATATGGGCACCATACAACCGCTGCATATTCCAGCTTTGGTCTAATAAAAGTCGTGAACAATTTCTTTAGTATTTCTCCATCCATGTATTTAAAAGCAATTCTTAGGTTAGAAAGTGTAGCATAGGCTCCTCGCACAATGTTCTTGATGTGGTCCTCAGGTGACAGTTTTCTATCTAAAACCACCCCTAGATCCCTTTCTTTATCAGAATTCTTTAAAGATTTCTCACATAATTTATAGGTTGTGTGGGGTCTATGTTCACCAATTCCACATTCCATAACATGGCATTTATTCACATTAAATTCCATTTGCCAAGTGTTGCTCCAAATACTTATTTTGTCCAGGTCTTCTTGAAGGGCATGACAATCATCTAGGTTTCTTATCTTCCCTATTATCTTAGCATCATCAGCAAACATGTTCATGTAATTCTGTAATCCCTCTGGTAGATCGTTTATGTAGACAATGAACATTACCGGTGCAAGAACTGAACCCTGTGGTACTCCACTCGTGACATTCCTCCAATCCGATACCTTGCCTCTGATTACGGCCCTCATTTTTCTGTCAGTTAGGAAATTTTTCATCCATGTTAGTAGCTTACCCGTCACCCCTCCAATATGTTCCAGTTTCCAGAACAACCTCTTATGGGGAACTCTGTCGAAAGCCTTTTCTGGGGGAGCCCCGTCGGCTCCCCGGAGCTATCCCAGGCTGATATGCTAATGTCAGACTTTGGCATCAGTCATGTGTATGGAGTTCTTAGGCCTACCGGGAACCACGGCCAGAACCGGGCCCCCTCAGAGAGGCACGGGGAGCAATGGCCTATAGAAGCCCCCGTGTGGTTGGAAGCATTCTATGTCTGCCATCGACCGGGACAGGCACCCAGAAAGGTAAGCGCCCCAAAAAACAACCCCTATTCTGGTTAAAATTGCTACCAAAAGCCGAACTAGTGGATAGAACTCCCAAAAGAAAAACTAGCAAACTAGTGTGACGTCACACGCTGCCGCGCCGCTGTCTGCGCAGCTCCCCCCTCCCCGGGAGGGGGAAGGGGGAGCCCCAGACCCTCCGCGCCGGCTACCCACCCTCAGTTCTTGAGGCTGATGCTATAGGCGAAGGTCGTGTGCTCTGGCTCCGGTGTTCGCTACAACACTGTGCTTGCGTGTGGTGTTTGTTTTCTGGGTGCGAGAGCCAGGAGTAATTTTGGTACTCGGGCTGCATGCGCCTAGGTTTCCTTCCCTAGGTGCCCTGTAAGTACTACCCTTGGGGCTTGGGGCCACCTTCCACAGGCTCCTTGGGATCTGCCTCTGCTGGTCCGTTTTACCTTTTTCGGCCGCCTGTTGGGCTCTTGGGTGTTTTGTTCTCCCTTGTTACTGGCAGGTAAGAGGCAGTTTGCACTGGTAGGGGCGCAGGGTGCTGCACAGCTTGTATTCCCGACATAGCGGCCGGCTCTGTTCCCTGGGGTTCGCTGTCCTCTTGCGGGTTTTGTTTTTCTTTTTGTTTTTGCCTGGGGGGTTTCTGTCATATTCGTTCCTTTGTTCTAACCCTGTCACGGTTATTCTCGATGGCGCCCCCTGCTNAGAGCCAGTCAGAACGAAAGCAGGGAAAGAAACACGTGTGAGGGGAAAAGCTAAGTAGTGTTGCCAAAAATACAGAAAAGTGAAACTCTCACCAACAAAATCCAAAATTTAGTTGATGATTTTTGATCTTGATCTTGAAAGTGCAGGAAGTAACAGCAATATAGATAGTGAGGTAATTGAAAACTGAACAGCAGGTGAGGATGAAAATGAAAGTGAGGGGAGTGGTGGTGGTGGTGGTGATTATACAGCACTTGTGCAGGCCTGCTATTAGAACTCATACCACACATACCCACGTACCCAAGCACAGTTCTGGTGAAGCATGGTCTACTGACAACGCTGCACCATTTGTAGACAGTTTACGGAACACCAGGCTTGACTATACCAGTACAAGCATCCGTGGAGATTTTTACGGTATTTACTACGCGAGATGGCTGAAATATAGTATATGAAACCAGTTTGTATGCATCACAAAAATGTCCAATTCTTCTAACAACACAAAAATGAGTGGAATGAAGTGAGTGTTAAGGAGTTGCCAGATATTGGGACTGATAATGTTGGGGCATTATGAAGATGGCAAAAATAACTATGTACTGCACAACGGCTAAATTGTGGCATGTACCTTCGTTCAGTACACTTATGATGGCAAAATGATATGTAACAATTGCAAAGTATGTTCATACTCATAACAATAATGCCATTCCCAAAGACAATCAAGACAGACTAATAAAAGTTAGAACAATAATGGAATATCTAACACATAAATGCAAAACATTATACATGCCTCAGAAAAATCAGTTTTTGGATGAAAGCACAATGTCATGGAGGGGCCATCTATCTTTCAAGGTTTATAATCCAAATAAACCTGATTAGTATGGAGTAAAGCTGTACATGCTGACTGAATCTAAGACTGGTCACATCTATGATTTTGAAGTGTATGCAGGAATTGGGAAGACAACCATTCAAATGGTAATGGGCTTGATTGAATCACTGACGAACAAAGGTTACTATTTATGTATGGATAACTACTATAACACAGTTCAACTTAGTGAAAAGCTACTTGAACAAGGTGTATACACCTGTGGTACTCTCGTATTGCAGCGTGGTGCATCAAAAGATCTTCAGCTACAAGCAAAGGGTAAACTGTCAGTAGATAAAACTGTATTCAGACGGAAGGACAACACTTATAATCCTGTGGAAAGATAAGCGAGTTGTTTCACTCATAACAACTTGCCACATTGCAGATACACAATAAGTGGAACAATGGAAACGAGTATACAAACATGACAGAACATCTTCATTGCAATAGATTGTTGTGAACAAACCAAAGACAATCTGTGACTATAATAACCACATGTAAGGTGTTGATCACTTCAACCAAATAGTAAAATATTATCATTTCACTCAGAATGTTACAAGTGAATGAAAAAAATCACATTTTACTTTCTTTAAATGGCTATCCATAATGCTTTTGTGTTATGCAAGTACAGTGGAATCCCAGGTTATGAGCATCCCTGTTTACGAGTTTTTCGGGTTACAAGCCCGATTTGGTTGGAAAATTTGCATAGAGATAATAGCATTCATTGTATCTGGTTACGAGTTGTTGATACGCGTACGGGCTGACCTAGCGCGTGGTGGCACGGTGATCATGCCTCAGTTTACCAGGGCCTCGTGCCCAGTGACTATCCCACCTGAATTCTTCACAAGGATTTACAGTTTTTTGTTGGATTTTTGGCCATTTGAGCATAAAAATTGTTGTTATATATTTCGTCATGGGTCCCAAGAAAGCCAGTGGCAAGGTTCGAGGCAAGAAATTGCATGCGAGGATGACAATAGAGGAAAAACAAGAGATCATTTAGGAAGCATGAAAACGGTACTCGTGTTGTTGAACTAGCCAGGCAGTACAACAAATCTTATGGGGAGGAAGAGAAGGCAGTAGAGAATGTCCCTTCCTCATTATTTAAGAAAATGTGTGCAGTATGGGAAGGACTGCAAAGTTTTGCTGAAAAGAATCGCCCAGATAAATCTGTAGTAGGCCGTTGCATTGATCTTTTTAATGACAATGTGATGCCTCACTACAGACAAGTATTGCAAAGAAGGGAAAAACAATCTTCAAGGGAACGTTTCCTTGTGAGAAAAGTGAGAAAATCAAGCAGTGAGCCACAACCAGGACCTAGTGGTATGCAGGCAAAACGTGCCAGAGAGTGCACTCCAAAGAAATCTTCACAGCCTGATGTTGTAACGGAAAGGGACTCCCCCTTCCAAACGGTAACATCTCTCCTCCTTCCCCCTCCTCACCATCTTCCATACGCCAACAGGAGTCATCAGCAAGGGTAAGTAATAACTTGAACATACTTTTGTAGTGTAGATTTGGATAAATTAGGTATAAAATTTAGTTTGAAGTGAAGTTTTTGAGTAGTCAGGAATGGATTAATTCCTTTCCCATTATTTCTTATGGGTAAATTAGCTTCGGTTTACGAGTTTTCGGGTTACGAGCTGTCTCAATGAACAGATTAAACTCTTAAACTGAGGTACCCCTGTACTACACAACTGATACAAAGCAACTCTTATTGCTCCAGTTCCATGAAGTAATCATTTCGTTACTGTTGACCTTTGAGTGTAAGAATTGGCCTCTCCAAAATGACAATAACATACATGCTGGTGATATACGTGACGATTAGAGCCGATCTACTGGCAACAACATTGCAGCCCCCGGACCATCAGGTGTGAGACAGCCACTCTGTCACTCTTCCCCTCTTCACCTCGAAATGAAAAATCATTATCTGACTGAGAAGACGAGGTTCAGGCAACTCCTAGTGGTGCTGCTGCTAGGATAAGACCTCGTATTGTGGATAAACCAGAACGCCTGAACAGAAACTTGAACTAGTTTGCACTGAGAAAGGTCCGAAGTGTCATGTCTGCTACAAGTCTGGTAAAAGGAAGGACACCAAGTATAAGTGCAAGTCGTGTGGTTTGGCACTGTGTCCTGCACCATGCTCTGGCTTGTATCGTCGCAAGAGGACATACTGGGTGGATAAGCAGTAATGCTTACTCCCATCCATGCCACGTATAAAACATGGGTTGAGAAACTTCAGGAAACATTTTCCCGGAGCAGGTGGAGTGGTTCAACTTAATGCTTAACTCATGCTCTACAAACTTCATTGGGTGGTAAGTATAGACATGTTTATTAAATTTTTTACATATGATATTGTGGTGACTCAGCGAGTAACGGTCAACCATATAAAATCTAGTCCAAGTGCAGTTAAAAGCTCTGTACCTCAGGGTACAGTCCTTGCACCGCTGCTTTTCCTTATTCTCATATCAGATATAGACAAAAATACAAGTCACTGCTTCGTATCATCCTTTGCAGATGACACAAAAATCAGTATGAAAATTACCTCGGCTGAAGACATTGAAAAACTTCAAGCTGATATTAATAAAGTTTTCGACTGGGCATCTGAAAATAACATGATGTTTAACAGTGATAAATTCCAGGTACTCAGGTACGGTAAAAATGAGGACCTTAAACATAATACAGAGTACAAAACACAATCAAATGTACCCATAGTAGGAAAACAGCATGTAAAGGATTTGGGAATAATAATGTCTGACGACCTAACATTTAAGGAGCATAACCAAGCAAATATTGCGACAGCCAGAAAAATGATAGGATGGATTACGAGAACTTTCAAATCCAGAGATCCCATCACAATGGTTGTACTCTTCAAGTCACTTGTGTTGTCTCGTCTTGAGTACTGCTCAGTACTCACTTCCCCCTTCAGAGCAGGAGAGATTGCTGAAATAGAGGGAATACAGAGAACATATACGGCACTCATAGACGCAATAAAGCACCTAAATTATTGGGATCGTCTCAAAGCTCTCCAAATGTACTCACTAGAAAGAAGACGAGAGAGATATAAAATAATATACACCTGGAAGATACTGGAGGGCCAAGTATCAAATCTACACAGTAAAATAACAACGTACTGGAGTGAACGATATGGAAGAAAATGCAGAATAGAACCAGTGAAGAGCAGAGGTGCCATAGGCACAATCAGAGAACACTGTATAAACATCAGAGGTCCGCGGTTGTTCAACGTCCTCCCAGCAAGCATAAGAAATATTGCCGGAACAACCGTGGACATCTTCAAGAGGAAACTAGATTTATTCCTCCAAGGAGTGCCGGACCAACTGGGCTGTGGTGGGTATGTGGGCCTGCGGGCCGCTCTAAGCAACAGCCTGGTGGACCAAACTCTCACAAGTCAAGCCTGGCCTCGGGCCAGGCTTGGGGAGTAGAAGAACTCCCAGAACCCCATCAACCAGGTATCAACCAGGTAACACGGGGAAGCAATGGCCTATAGAATGCACATGTGATTTTGGAGCATTCTATATCTGCCATCGACCAGGACAGGCACCCAGAAAGGTAGGCGCCACGAAACAAACCCCTATTCTGGTTAAAAACAACAAAAATAGACAAATGAGTGGACAGAACTCCCCAATTGAAAACGAGGAAACAAGCATGACGTCACGAGCAGTACCGCATGTCTGCGCAGCTCTCCCCTCCTCGGGAGGGGGAAGGGGAAGCTCTAGACCGCAGCGCCAGCGACCCAACATTCAGTTGCTGATGAGATAAGGCTTGGTTGTTGTGGCCCCAGCTCCAGATTTTTATTGTGTTGTGCCTGAGTTCAGTGCTTCTCTTAAGTGGTGTGCGAGCTGGGAGTAATATTCACAGGTACAGTACTCTGGCTCATGTGCTTAGAGTCACCTTCTCTGAGTGCCCTGTAAGTATTGCCCTTGGGGCTTGGGGTCTACCTCTGTTGGCCTTTTGCTGCTTGGCGATTGACAGCCCTGAGTGTTTTGGGGGGTTTCTTCCCTGGTTTACCTTGGAGTAAGTGGTAGTTTTCTGGGGGGAGCCCCGTCGGCTCCCCGGAGCTTTACCAGGCTGATATGCTAATGTCAGACTTTGGCATCAGTCATGTGTATGGAGTTCTAGGGCCTACCGGGGACCACGGCCAGAGCCTGGCCCCCTCAGAGAGGCAAGGGGAGCAATGGCCTATAGAAACCCCCCGTGTGGTTGGAAGCATTCTATGTCTGCCATTGACCGGGTCAAGCATCCAGAAAGGTAAGCATTCCAAAACAATCCCTATTCGGTTAAAATTGCTACCTAAAGCCGAACTAGTGGATAGAACTCCCCAACAGAAAACAAGCAAACTAGTATGACGTCACACGTCACCGCGGCGCTGTATGCAGCTCCCCCCTCCCCGGAGGGGGAAGGGGGAGCCCCAGACCTCCCACGCCGGCTATCCACCCATCAGTTTTTCTGCTGATGCTATAGGCACCGGTTGTGTGCTCCGGCTCTAGTAGTTGTTTCAGCACTGTACCTAGAGTGTGGTGTCAGTCTTCTAGGTGGTGCATGAGCCGGGAGTGAGTCTACAGTACTCAGGCTGCATGCGCCTAGGGTTCCCTTCCCTAGGTGCCCTGTAAGTACTGCCCTTGGGCTTGGGGCCACCTTCCACAAGTTCCTTGTCTTGCCCCTGCTAGGCCGTTTACTGCTTGGTTTTCGGCCGCTCTTTGTGTGCTCGAGTGTTCTGTCTCCCTTGTTCGCCTTAGGGTAAGGGGCAGTTTTGCACTGGTGGGGCGAAGGGTACTGTGCAGCTTGTCTTTACCAATCATAGCGGCCGGCTCTGTTCCGCTTGGGTACGGTGTCCTCTTGCGGGGTTTTCTTTTTGTTTATCTACCTGGTGGGGGGTCTGCCTTCATTCTTGCCCCTTGTGTCCCTTGTGTTCGGAATATTTTCTGGTGGTACCCCCTGGTAGGTCCCCGTGAGTGTACACATCCCGGGGGTTCAGCTCTTAGAAAGTTGTTTGGTAGCTTTGGGCGCCGGTTAGCAGTACCCTGCCTGGGATTACCTGAGCGCGAGTCCTCTTATAGTAAACGCTCGGGACCCTGGGAAACCCCTGGGAGCACGCAGGTCCGATGGATGTGACCCCAGAGTCCCCCTCGCTTCCAGCGAGTTTGAGGGTTGCTCTCACACCTTGTCTCTCGGTGACTCTCTGTTTTGCCTCCGTCTGCTGCCTGTGGGGTTGGTGACACCTTCGACTCGGAGTCCTGCGAGTTTTGTTGCTCATTGTGGCTCGGTTACCCAGTTGTGCTGACTAAGCGGTGCGGGCAGCAGGGGCGTTGCACTTGAGCCTTGGTGGTGGCAACGCTCTCGTTTGTTTGCTCCCCGGGAGCCCCGGGGCTGCCCCGTTTTGGTTCATGTTGGGACTTGGGGGTGTTGGTTGCTTCGGTTCCTTCCACGCCCCCTTGTCTTTCCCCTGGATCCCCCCTTCCTGCCTGCATCCGGTTCCTTACCGTCTGTAGGTTCGGGGCGGGGTTTGATGGTTTTGAGACTCGGGCAATCTCTGGGGAATTCCCCTTCCAGGGTAGTGATGGTGGTATTTGAGCCTGTTCCTCCAGCCGTGTTGTAAGAGTCTGCCAGTGGGCTCCCTTCCTTAGTGTTTTCGCGGCTGCTCCGGTTTTCTGGTACAGCCGGGGCTTTGGGGGTACGGCTCGGTCCCGGGGCCTGTTGTGTAGGTTCCCGGGGCTGGGGAGGGGCTGACTTGGGGGGCCTTGGCCCCGTAGGACCCCGTGGGGGGTTTTCTCCCCCTCTAGGCGGGGCTTGTGGTTACGCGGAGTGGGGTTTTCCTCCCCACTCGCCGTACGTGTTGTTGGGCATCGGCCCCTCCCTGGGCTCGGTTCCTTGGCCTTTGAGTCGGTTGGTTCCGTCCGGTGGGTGGATGCTTCCCCCCCCCCACTTTTTTGGGATGGTGTCTTTGTCATGTTTCCCCGTTCTTGGGGTTCTACGTGACTTCTGGTCTTGGGTGCACCTGTGCCTTTGTATGCCTTCGGGCCTAGTGTTGGCTTTTGTGTTCTCGAGGGATTGGGAAGGTGTTGCTACTTCCCGCATTATTGGAACGTCTGTCGGCTCCTCGTCCGGATCGCCGTTTTGGGCTACTTGTTGCCCGGTTGGCTACTTGTGGCCCAGTAGGGCTACTTATAGCCCTGCTGGCTACTTGTAATTACCTAAGTGTAATTACCTAAGTGTAGTTACAGGATGAGAGCTACGCTCGTGGTGTCCCGTCTCCCAGCACTCTTTGTCATATAACGCTTTGAAACTACTGACGGTCTTGGCCTCCACCACCTTCTCACTTAACTTGTTCCAACCGTCTACCACTCTGTTTACAAAAGTGAATTTTCGTATATTTCTCCGGCAGCTTTGTTTCGTTAGTTTAAATCTATGACCTCTTGTTCTTGAAGTTCCGGGTCTCAGGAATTCTTCCCTATCAATTTTATCGATTCCTGTTACTATTTTGAATGTAGTGATCATATCACCTCTTTTTCTTCTATCTTCTAGTTTTTGCATGTTTAATGCCTTTAATCTCTCCTCGTAGCTCTTGTCCTTCATTTCTGGGAGCCACTTAGTGGCATGTCGTTGCACCTTTTCCAGTTTGTTGATGTGCTTCTTAAGATATGGGCACCATACAACCGCTGCATATTCCAGCTTTGGTCTAATAAAAGTCGTGAACAATTTCTTTAGTATTTCTCCATCCATGTATTTAAAAGCAATTCTGAGGTTAGAAAGTGTAGCATAGGCTCCTCGCACAATGTTCTTGATGTGGTCCTCAGGTGACAGTTTTCTATCTAAAACCACCCCTAGATCCTTTTCTTTATCAGAATTCTTTAAAGATTTCTCACATAATTTATAGGTTGTGTGGGGTCTATGTTCTCCAATTCCACATTCCATAACATGGCATTTATTCACATTAAATTCCATTTGCCAAGTGTTGCTCCAAATACTTATTTTGTCCAGGTCTTCTTGAAGGGCATGACAATCATCTAGGTTTCTTATCTTCCCTATTATCTTAGCATCATCAGCAAACATGTTCATGTAATTCTGTATTCCCACTGGTAGATCGTTTATGTAGACAATGAACATTACCGGTGCAAGAACTGAACCCTGAGGTACTCCACTCGTGACATTCCTCCAATCCGATACCTTGCCTCTGATTATGGCCCTCATTTTTCTGTCAGGAAATTTTTCATCCATGTTAGTAGCTTACCTGTCACTCCTCCAATATGTTCCAGTTTCCAGAACAACCTCTTATGGGGAACTCTGTCGAAAGCCTTTTTTAGGTCCAGATAGATGCAGTCAACCCAACCATCTCTTTCTTGTAAAATCTCTGTGGCTCGATCATAAAAACTGAGCAAGTTTGTTACACAGGATCTTCCAGATCGAAAACCATACTGTCTGTCTGATATTATATCGTTTTCCTCGAGGTGTTCTACCCATTTAGTTTTAATTATTTTTTCCAATATTTTGACTATTACACTTGTCAATGATACAGGTCTATAATTAAGGGGGTCTTCCCTGTTTCCACTTTTGTAGATTGGAACTATGTTAGCCTTTTTCCACACATCAGCTACAGCTCCTGTAAACAGGGATGCCTGAAAAATCAGTTGAAGTGGAATACTGAGCTCAGGTGCACATTCTCTCAGAACCCATGGTGAAACTCCATCTGGACCAACTGCTTTGTTCTTACCTAGCTCCTTTAGCATTTTTTCCACTTCGTCTCTAGACACCTCTATGTTGTTCTCTGGAATTCTTATTGTGTCTGGTTCCCTAAAGATTTCATTTTGTACAAACCACTTTGGAACTTTTCGTTTAGTGTTTCACACATTTCCTTTTCATCTTCTGTGAATCTATTTCCCATTTTCAACCTCTGAATATTATCCTTTACCTGCAATTTGTTGTTTATGAATTTATAGAATAGACCTGGTTCTGTTTTACATTTGTCTGCAATCCCTTTTTCAAAATTTCTTTCTGCCTCTCTCCTCACTGCCGTGTAGTTGTTTCTCGCATCTTTGTATCGCTGGTATGTTTGGGGGTTCGGCCTCTTCCTGTATTGATTCCATTTTTGTGTCTTTTGGTCTCTAGCCCTCTCACAATTTCTATTGAACCAATCCTGTTTTCTAGTTCTGCATCTCTGTTTTGGTATAAATTTTTTTGTGCCTTTATCATATATTTCACAAAACTTGACATACATCTCATTCACTTCCTTGCCTAGCATCAAGTCTGTCCAATTATACTCACTAAAAAAATTTCTAAGGTCACCATAATGTCCTCTCCTGAAGTCTGGTTTTTCAACTGCTTCAACCTCCTTTTCTGGGGGGAGCCCCGTCGGCTCCCCGGAGCTATCCCAGGCTGATATGCTAATGTCAGACTTTGGCATCAGTCATGTGTATGGAGTTCTTCTTAGGCCTACCGGGGACCACGGCCAGAACGGGCCCCCTCAGAGAGGCAAGGGGAGCAATGGCCTATAGAAGCCCCCGTGTGATTGGAAGCATTCTATGTCTGCCATCGACGGGACAGGCACCCAGAAAGGTAACGCGCCTCAAAACAAACCCTATTCTGGTTAAAAATGCTACCAAAGTGAACTAGGGATAGAACCCCCAACAGAAAAACAAGCAAACTAGCATGACGTCACACGTCACCGCGCCGCTGTCTGCGCAGCTCCCCCCTCCCTGGAGGGGGAAGGGTGAGCCCAGACCTCCCACGTCGGCTATCCCCCATCAGTTCTTCGGCTGATGCTATAGGCAACCGGTATGTGCTCCGGCTCCAGTGGTTGTTTCAGCACTGTACCTAGAGATGGAAGGCATACCCAAGCGGAACAGAGCCGGCCGCTATGATTGGGAAAGACAAGCTGCACAGTACCCTGCGCCCCCAGTGCAAAACTGCCCCTTACCCTAAGCGAACAGGGAGACAGAACACCCGAGCACACAAAAAGCGGCCGAAAACCAAGCAGTAAACGGCCTAGCAGGGGCAGACCCCAAGGAACTTGTGGAAGGTGGCCCCAAGCCCCAAGGGCAGTACTTACAGGGCACCTAGGGAAAGGAGAACCCTAGGCGCATGCAGCCCGATTACTGAGAATCACTCCCGGCTCACGCACCACCTAGAAAAACAGACACCACACACAC
>WNGS01139300.1:0-10882 GCA_020271785.1 Procambarus virginalis
GGACCTGCCCGAAATGCTGCGCGCACTAGTGGCTTTACAAGAATGTTAACATCATTCTATGTTTCCTCACAAACCCGATGTACCTTCTTGTATATAAATAAATATATAAATAAATAAATAAATAAATAAATAAATAAATAAATAAATAAATACCTAAGTTAGAGTAACATCATTCCATAGCAATATACTGTACTATCAAAAGTTAGGTTTATAGAATAACTAAACACACACATCAGTAATGCTAAATCTTTTAATAAGAAAAGGCGAATCCTACTGGAAAGACAATACTACCACTAAACCAGTATGACTATAATCATAATTATACTCATACTGGGGACAGGAAGCCTGTATATATTTGTACAATGGGTTTGTATCACGGTCCTCCAGGGTCGAGCTACTGATCTTTCCCAAGTTGCCTAACTGACCCTTCCCCCACAACAGTTGCCAAACGCCAGGGTATCTGCAGTATTTACTGCTAGGTGAAAACAGAGGCATTTGGTGAAAGGAAACGTGCACAACCATTTCTGTCCCACTAGAAAATCGAATCCGGGTTCCCCGATTCAAGTGACAGGTAAAAGCGAGTTCCTTTTAGATTATTCAATATTTGGGTTAACTTGGAACACGCTAAAGGAAAATGTAACTCAAGACAAAACTCGTGTGAATGCTTGATGGTGGTGGTGACAGGATGGAGGTCAAACTTATTAATAACACAAGCAAAAGCAGGAGAACTTGAAACCATTTGGACACAGTCTCAGCACACAAGTCACCAGCGATGGACACTGTAAATCAAGAGGCAGCTCTCCAGGATCTGCCAGAAGGCTAGGGACACGGGAGGAGGATCAAGAAGCCCATGTATCCAAGCGAATAGTCTTTAGCTTAGTGAATAGTCTAAGGTCCAGAATCTGGCCGGTGTAGCTACTGACATGGAAACTTGCGAATGATATCGTAACGTTATATACGTAAAATGTACTTAAAACACCACAAGGGAGAATATGAACAATGGTATTAACCCCGACCAAAAATGTTACGATCAAGCACGTGGTGGGCTGGACCTGTCCCCCATGGTCGCCCCAGTCAGACTTGTAACGTGCGACTGCAGAGAAACTAGAACACAATGCACATAACTTTCTTCCCCCGAGGCCAAAATCTTTACTATTCCGAGGGAGTCCACGTCTCCGGAGAGTATCACACGTTTTCTGTCGGTCAGAGGAAATTTTAGTATTACGTTGGTTTGAGGCAAATATCTCCCGCATTGAAAACTAAGCAGAGGCTACCGCCAGAGGCTACAAATAATGGTAACGACGGTCAACATTTTGTACAGCAGAAATGATTTTTCGATCCAAAGGTAATCAATCGGGACCCTTAAGTAGAGAAAATTGGATTATCAGTACAAATTTGTCTGGACTCATCGATACAGCAAGACCCAAACTCCTGCCACCTTTGTAGACAAAATATTGAAGTTCTTGCGAGGCATAGATCAAGTGTAACATTTGGGGTTTACGGCTTATGCTCGGTGATGATATGGAAAATTGGTTTACTGAGAATTATATAAACTATAAATAAATGTTATATTTTCCCTTAAACTATAAATAAATGTAATATTTTCCCTTTTAAATTGATGTACATATGATCGTTATATTGTATATTATTTAATAAAGAAAAAAAGCCTTCGTTTACCAGAATGAAAGAAGAACTGAAACTCCCCATCATATTAGAGACACTCATGCTTCAACACGACCTTTCAAATTAAAGTCATGAGATACCCTATATTTCTAGCATTGGTCAGAGACAAATTATTGTGTACCCTTAATTCTCTTATGATTGGAGCTAACCATTTCACTCTGTGTTTGATAAATAGTTAAGTAAAAATGTCTACAATCTCATCAAAGTGAACATATCTTCTAAGTGTAATCTACCTGTCACTGATGTCCCTCATGCACATCCATTACTAAGAAAAATAATGATAATCGCTTGTTTCAAAAAGCTGTCACACGAAACATTTGCCTCGTCTATGGAAGTCTGAGGTCTCACGTGCACTGCGTCTACACCGACGGCTCAGTCCAATCGTCAACAGGACGAACTGCAGCTGCCTCTAGGTATTATAGAAATTATATTTGTACACAGACTTTAGGTATCAGGTTAAACAACTGGCTGAGTTATACACTAACTGAACTAGCTGCACTACAACTAGTTACTAGTATCCTAGAAAACACCGGAGGAGGAATTTTTTCTGTGATTCAAAGTTTGTTCATCAAACACTTGAAAACTTTTGCAAGACCAACAGCAAAAACCTCATAGTAAAAATTATTAATAACTTGTTCGATGCACAGAATAAAAAGGTTAATAATATGTTTTGTATGGATGCTATCTCATAAATACAACTCATCATGATGCCACAGACAAATTAGCATGCAACAAGGATGAAGTTGAACTAGACTTGGGTATCCCCATCTTAAGACAATATTGCTCCAAACATTCAGATCTGACAGGACAAAAAAACACTACCAAAGGCCTGAAAGCACCAGTGTAAAAATATGTTATTTGTATAGATCTGAAGCCTATGTATATAGGCGGCACGAAACGTCCACCAGACAGTGTGACTTAGTGGCTGCCAGGATCAGACTGGGCTACCGTCACCTGTGGCAGGTGGCTACACGGGACGAATCTCTCAACCCTGAGCATTCCAGGTGTAAACTCTGTGAGCAAGAACCAGCTCATGATCTCACACACTACATAATTGAGTGCCCAGCCATTAGACCCTTCCGCCCTGCCGGTATAGGGTACCTGGAGCTTTGTAATGGCTTTATTCACCCTCGTGTTCTAGAAGATATCTTCATACTGCACCCAAAGTGTGCAAGCACAGGCTACAGATGACATGGCCCTGTGTGACTAACCGTCCTGCCAGGTGGGGATGTCTTAGCATTTTATAGTTACCTCTTGACAGACACTGTGTCATCCTTCACATAGTCTGGAATAGCTCCAAGTGCCCACGTACACAATATGATAATACTAAAATATACTCGTTTTCCAATGACTGTTTGATGATACTGGCGGGAAGCACACGCTGCATTCTTAGTCCCTGTCCTACATTCCCAGTTCCTGCACAGCTCACGAAGCTCCGCATCTTGTAAAGCTTGATTGCGTTCCTTTCATGTAACAAACTTTATAGCCACAATCGACTTGAGAATGGTCCAGGACGGACCGAAACGTCGTCGTCCCTTCAACTTCTAGTGTGTGGTCTGGTCAACATACTTCAGCCACGTTATTGTGACTCTTCGCCTGCAACTTTATAGCTAATCTTGAATACTAAAGTTTCCAAACAAACTGTGATGAAAGGAGGAGAGAACATACAGATACAAGCAGGAGCCGGGCAAGACGTACCAAGTGACTACTTGCATTCCTTGCTCCATCTCTGCGGGGAGTTGAATATCACTGTACTGGTATATTGGCATGATTGCTCAAGTTATTATCTAATATTGGTCAAATTTTACTTTAGCGGATCTTACTGAGGAATACGCGGCCTATTTAGATTACGTGAGGTGGCTAGGTGAATTTTGGGCCAAAATATAGAAAATGTATATTTTAAGTGTCGAATTTAATGTATTTATAAATGCATTGCAAATTATCGAAAAAGCATGGTATATATACACACACACACACACACACACACACACACACACACACACCACACACACACACACACACACACACACACACACACACACATATATATATATATATATATATATATATATATATATATATATACATACATATATATCACGAGACCGATAGGGGACAAGTACTGTGAGATGCTTGTCCCGTATCGGTCCCTTATCGGAAAAATGGCTGCACAATAGCCCCAGGGCTATTGTGCAGCCATTTTTCTTTGACTAGTTCTGGGTGCCTGAACGCTGCAGTCATTCATTGTATATCTGTCATTCATCAAGTGTATGGAGTGGAAGAGATTTACACAATATTTCCATAGCTACGACAGCACTTACCTGCATCACCATTTCCAAGACTGGAGACGAGGGTGTGTGAGAATGTGCTCTCGCCACAGCTTGCCGGAGCGTCCACCTGTGGGGTAGGTAGCCTGGAGAATGTTGCTTGCAGTAGCAACCTGCTACACTCCAAAAATCTTTGGCTTGATATTAATGTGTCAATTGTGAAGCCCCAACAGAAGCCTTCACGCTAAATTGATTCTTTTGTGATTTGTCGCTATAGATCGACAGCGACTAGCTTCGAACATTTTGAACATCTGTCGTAATGGTTCACCATCTGTCGTAGTGAACCATGTTGATGGGCGCTGTACTACCAACAACAGTGGCCCATACAACAGCATCACAACTATATCCCAAACAGCGTTACCTACAACACCACCACCATATCTGCACCTCCAACAACAGCACCACGAACAACACTTATCAACCAGAGCAGAGCCTACAGCAGCATAGCCAACAGCATCAGCAACAACATCAGCAGCATGATAAGAGGCATCCGGCCAACAGGTGTGACAGTGGGAGAAGATGACGTCACACTGTCAACAATAATCAGCTGTTTCCTCCGCGTTCTCTCCAGTCCCATTCACGTAACCTCATCATAAATACATTCAAAATAAAATTAGGCCAACGTCTTCAGAACTTGATACAATTATCTCCGGAGAGCATTTTTTGAGAGTAAAATTGTTCTATATATTGACCAAAAAGGTTTAGAAAAGGTTGATGATATTGAGTATAGGTGGTGATGGTGGCAGTGACTACAGGTGGAGATGGTGAGTACATGTGGTGACGGTGATAGTGAGCACAGGTGGTAGCGCTGATAGTGAACACAGATGGTAGAGTTAATAATAAATGGCGGTGGTGACACCTCAGTGCGCGGTGAGAATGATCACGTGTAAACCGAGAGGAAAATCACCATTTCACGTGTGTGTGTCAGGCGACGTTGCTAAGTAAACAACAGCTGGTGGTCATGGGGACGCGAGGTTGGCACTGGTGCCACGCTGGCTAGCACCACAACGCTGACTGGCACCACAACCCTGGTTGGCACAGGTGCCACGCTGGCTAGCACCACAACGCTGACTGGCACCACAACCCTGGTTGGCACAGGTGCCACGCTGGCTAGCACCACAACGCTGACTGGCACCACAACCCTGGTTGGCACTGGTGCCACGCTGGCTAGCACCACAACGCTGGTGGTGCTAGCCAGGAATTACGAAATATCACAATTGATATTTCGTAATTCCTTATTCCACCAAATGATAGAAAATAGCTAATATTTCCCCTCAAACGTTACTGCTGTGGTCAGGACCAGACCTTGCAGTATGGTAATTACGACTGGGAGGTCACTGGAGACCTTCAAATGCTGGCATTACTAATGGCTCTCCAAGGCGGTTTGATCAAGTTCCGTCCGTCAAGTACTTACGAACGTGTACATCTTTCCTCAATCTTTAACGGCTTTGGTTACATTTATTAAACAGTTTACAAGCATGAAAACTTCCCAATCAACTGTTGTTATTGTTATAAACACCATCCTGGTGCTTCGGAGTTCATTAACTGTTTAATCATTGGAAACAAAGCCGCCAGACATTGAGAAAAGATGTACAGGTTCGTAAGTGTTTGCGTAAGTGCTTTCGTGAATCTGGCCCCTGGTCTCAAAAGCAAAGATTATGCGGAATAATAGCCATTATCTATACTTTTTAGGCATGAGCAATTAGCAAACAACACTTACTACCCCAGGAACATAAATTGTGTTGCATTGTGGGTAATCTGTCTGTGTTAATCTGTCTGATAATTAATATGCTTGCCTGGAAATCTGACAGCATGTCTATCTGTTAATCTGCAAATTTGTCTGTTTGTTAATATATCAGCCGGCTAATCTGCCTGTCAACTAATCTACCTGTCTATTAATCTGCTTGTGGGCTAATGTATGTATGTATGTATGTGTGTGTGTGTGTGTGTGTGTGTGTGTGTGTGTGTGTGTGTGTGTGTGTGTGTGTGTGTGTGTGTGTGTGTGTGTGTACTCAGGGAGTGGACGGGGGACACTAGTCCACTTCCACCTTCCACTGCTATAATATACCTGTAGTAAAAGACACGCAATGATGGAGGTGTGACCTTCCCTCCCCGGCGGTGAGGGAGCCAGTTCTGCTCATGTTAACCACTCCATCACTTACTGCACCTTCCCTCCACCTTCCTTACTGCACTTTACACCTTTGTGCAATGCACCTTCCACCTGTGAATACATTTAGAAGCGTTCAGGCTTACACGACATTATCCAGTTTTTAATACAGTTTTGCTGGAAGCTCCTAACACACTATTTTCTTCAACTGAATGTAAATACCTTTTTAATTGCATTAAAAATGTTTCAACAGCCATCCACACTACTGCCTTTTCCAGAATATGAAACTTTATCAACAACACAACAATATTCAGTGTCAGGTAGTGTGGCTTACAGTGTTGTGATATGTAAGTTACCGTGGTCCCCCAGGATGCTGGGGGGGGGGGTGCCTATTTTACTGCTAGGTGACCAGAAGAATCAGGCAAAAGGAAAATGTGCCCAACCGCTTCTATACTGCGTGGGGATTGATCTCTGATCCCTCAAGTGTGAACCCCAGGACGTAGATCACTTATGAAATATGTGCTTGTCCTGTATAGTTACACGACGGACACCATAGATGATGGCCTAGGCGCGGACAGGAAGCCAGTGGCTTGTCAAAGGCACCCCCCCCCCATTTTTATTGATCACGAGACAATACCTATTTTTAATTAAGATTTGTAAATTGCATGAAAGCTCAATAAAATGAGGGACATTTTTCAAAATATTTTCAGGAATTGGTAGTGTTATGGGGGGGGGGATCGCTTGATTGTTTCAAGCGTAGGTTAGACGTATATAATAATGAGTTCGTGTGGATATAAATAGGAAGGGAAAGGGGGGAGGGAACTATCAGGATAAAGCGCCAAGCCATTACGATTATATAGCACTTGGAAGAGGTGAGGATAAGGATTTGGGATGGGACGGGGGGGGGAGGGGGAAGGGGAGAAAGAATGGTACCCAGCTAATGGGACGGTCGGGAATTGAACGCCAACCTGCATGAAGCGAGACCGTCGCTCTACCGTCCAGCCCAAGTGGTTGAACATAGGAACCCAGCCCAATATGCCCGGGTATGAGGCAATGAGTGTTAGGTGGTGGTGGTGGAGCGTGGCGTTATCTGTGGTGTGTTGAGGGCAGGTGGGGGCCGCACGCCACAGTCCGGCCCCTCCACGCTAATTATCATGCAAGGTGAAACACCAGGTCGTGTGAGGCACTCAAGTACGCTTCACTCGACTCTGTTGACAACATGCAAGTACATGTCAGTGTATTTACATATAGTTAGCGTCATTCAGCTCCATATATTGTCCGTTTTCAAACTATTATAAGAATAAATACAATTCAAACTGGTTCTCGAAAAACGTTACGACCAGAGCTGTCCAATCAGGAGCGTTCATTACGTCAGCATAACAAGTTCCACCAATCAGTGGCGGCATATGGCTTTAAGTGGTGCAGGAGGAGTAGGGGTGACGGTATAGGTTAAGTAATAATTGTAATTAAGAAGCAATAAGATGCTTATCTTAACATACTAAGAAGGTTAGGTGAGGTCGGTGTTTTCTATGAACCTTTTCAAGGTAAACTAAAATATTTACAATCAATTAGTATGTCACATATGCACTTATTAAATAAGCCAATATTGACTATACGCAAGTGCGAGAACGGGTTGAGGGGTGACACGTTATCATCACTCGTCTCTTCTACTACTGTATTAGTGACATTGTATGGAGAACATTTCTCACCCCTAACGCAACTTTCTACGTCTTAATCGTACTTCTTATCTCAGTACCGCTAGGGTTGTGTACTTGATGCTTTCGTTAGTCATCATTTCCGTGTTTTTCTTGAGCACCTGGGGCCAGATTCATGAAGCAGTTACGCAAGTGCTTACGAACCTGCACATCTTTTCTCAATCTCAATGGCGGTTGTGTTTACAATTATTAAACAGTTAATGAGCTCCAAAGCACCAGGAGGCAGTTTATAACAATAACAACAGTTGATTGGGAAGTTTTCATGCTTGTTAACTGTTTAATAAATGAAACCAAAGCCATCAAAGATTGAAAAAGCCATCAAAGATTGAGGAAAGATGTACGCGTTCGTAAGTACTTGCGTAACTGCTTCGTGAATCTGGCCCGAGGCTCTTTAACTTACACACCAGACCTTGTGCAACCCGTGTCAATGATCCAGCAACATTCAGGGCTGTGACACTTTTATTTTCTCCATTTCGTTGTCGCGTTTACAAACAGTTTTATTATGCTGTTATCTCCTAAACCAAACTGCTTGTCCCAAATAAATAATTCACGTCAAAGATGTTTTCCTAGTCTCTCAACAAATATTTTTTTTGTTCAAATATGTTCCCAATTAAGAGCAGGTTGGGTTAGGTTGGATAGATAAGTTTTTCATATAAATTGGCAAACCATCTTATTAAGAAGTAATGTGTCCGCAGGGAAGGGGGGTTATCTTGAGATTATATCGAGGTTATCTTGAGATGATTTCGGGGCTTAGCGTCCCCGCGGCCCGGTCCTTGACCAGGCCTCCTTTTTGTTACACAACCCCAGGAAGCAGCCCGTAGCAGCTGTCTAACTCCCAGGTACCTATTTGCTGCTAGGTGAACAGGACCAGCAGAGTGAAAGAAACTCTACCCATTTGTTTCCGCCTCCACCGGGGATCGAACCCGGAACCTCAGGACTACGAATCCCGAGCGCTGTTCACTCAGCTATTAGGCCCCTACTCAGCTGTCAGAGGGCTACTAGTGAACGCAAAAATAATTCATGTATCTTTAATTACATTTATTCTATCTTTGTTTTCAGAGGCCCATCGGCGAGGAGCTCGAAGTCAGACGGAGGCGGACACGAACTCACAGGCTTCACCAAGAACAATCCCTCACAAAATTTAGTAGTTAATTGTGGAACGTTCTTTAGCACCACCTGCACTGTTGACAGCCATTCAGTTCCTTGCCTTGATGCAGAACTGAAGAATCGATTTTAAAAAGGTAGGCGGAGCGTTGTTGGTTAAGTGGAGGAAAGTCAAAGGAATTCTCAGAATGAAAAGACAAGGTAGATGGGCAAGAAAGAGTTCGAGGCGGAAGAGGCTAGCGTAAACAGCTTTCAGCGAAATCTTAGCGTAGAAAAGGCCCTCAACCGGAACAACAGGAGCGCTGCGGAAAGTGATGGCGGCCATCCGACAGGAAGTAAGGGCAGCCATCCATCAGGAAGTGATGACAGCCATCCATCAGGAAGTGATGACAGCCATCCGACAGGAAGTGATGGCGGCCATCCAACAGAAAGTGATGGCGGCCATCCAACAGGAAGTGATGGCGGCCATCCAACAGGAAGTGATGGCGGCCATCCAACAGGAAGCGATGGCGGCCATCCAACAGGAAGTGATGGCGACCGTCCAACAGGAAGCGATGGCGGCCATCAAATAGGAAGTAATGGCAGCCATCCAACTGGAAGTAATGGCGGCCATCCACCAGGAAGTGATGGCAGCCATCTAATAAGAAGTAATGGCGACCGTCCATTAGAAAGGGAGGGTGGCCGTTCATCAGGAAGTGATAAAAGCCATCCATTTTTCATAGAAGTGAAGGAGAGTGAACGGGCGTCCACTGTGACCGCAAATCCAACGCGTTCAGAGATCAGGCAAAGCATTTTTTTCGCCCATGGGCAGCAGCGTCCGAGCCAGGGCTGCAGAAGGCAAAAACGTCGCGTCCCAAAGGGCGCGGGTTCTCCTTGTGTAATTTCCGTTGGTCAGGCCGGGAAGATAAGGAAAGGAACTTACGTAAGGTCGATGTTCTGCCACTGGACAAGGCCTCAACCCTCACTGGCATTGAAAAAAATGAGAACTGCATGACCCACTTAACCAACTTCACACTTTTCCAGGCAATCAACAACCCCACCATCAGGAGCCACGAGCCCACGGCCAGCCTCCGCGCTAAGTACGGCACCTCAGCTGCTGTCTCAAGACCTGGACGCTGAACACGGCCTTCAGGACCTCTCACCCATCTATTGCATCCTCAACACGGGGATAGGGTGTTGGAACTTCAGCTCCGTCTCCTACGAAATCAAGGACCTCAGCGTGCCCAGCGAACACCATAAATCCCACCAGGATCATTTGTCGCGTCCTGGCACACAGGAGAAGATTATTAAGCAACACTGGTTACGTCCACTCACACAGCATAGACGATATCCTGAAGATAGCAAAACCATCTTCGTCGCGACCACACGTCTCCCCAACATCCTCCCGCCATTAGCAGTAAATGAGAACACGAAAGCTGTCGCCTTCGATGTTCTCAGTCTGGACCTTGAATCCTGGATGTCCCACCTGCCGTCGCCACTAAAGGACATCCCAATCAACCACCTCTTTTACCAGGTGAGTTGTGGGTGCTGGTGGGGGGGGGGATGTTGATGAGTGAGACCAAGTGCTGATGAATCTCAGGTGAGTGAGGCGAAGTGCTGACGAAAACCAGGCGAGTAATGATGGCAGTATTGAACCATCTGGCGACGGGGGTGAGGTAGTGTGGTATAAAGATTTAAAAAACAAGCAAACAATATACTTGGCTAATTTATTTACAATTCCTCTTCAAATCACTTTCGCGCGGAGTGGCGTAAAAACCGGCGCCTTGGCCCCCCCGAGCACAACTTTTACCATACCCGCCAAAACCCATTCAAAATTCAAAATTCAAAATGTTTATTCAGGTAAAAATACATACATAGAAGATGAGTTACAAACATAATGTTAGATTTATAGAGCTAATACATACAATACCCAAAGCCACTAAGACGCACAGCGTTTCGGGCAAATT